>CASHTH010001524.1:0-13878 GCA_030341885.1 Geodia barretti
CGCGAATCACTCATACAGAGCAAGGCAGAGCACTCTGTGTTCTAGAGAGGGCTCTACCAACTGAGCTACTGAGGCAGCTCAGCTGGCTGGGCCGAATCACTCATACAGAGTAAGGCAGAGCACTCTGTGTTCTAGAGAGGGCTCCACCAACTGAGGCAAGCCACTCTGTACCAGGAGTGTATCCCCATGGTTCATATAAGACGGGAAGACGCCAAGATGGCAGCCGCGAACAAATTCTTCGTAGTCCATCTTGAAGAGGGGGTTTGTGGCAGAGAGGAACTCTGGATGGAAGATTATCTGTAAGAGAGAAGAGATAAACAAAAGAATGAGAATATATATTATTATATTATTTATAATGAGTAAGCAATTGTGGGGCAGATAATCATAATGCACCTTAACCCTCTCCACACACCCAAATTTAACCCTCTTCACACACCAAAACACAACCACACTAAACATATTAACCCCTTTCACACAACACTTTAACCCTCTTCCCACACACCGCACTTAATAACTTTAACCCTCTATGTACACACTGCGTACCTTAACCCTATCCTCCCTGCGATTGAAGAGCTGTATTCTCCTAATGTTGCACAGCACGGGGTCGCAATGATCATCAATAACATTATGGGTACAGATCGGAGGCAATCCCCCTTTCTGAGCAGCAAAGATACACCTACAAAACAATTACCAGAGGTCACTGCTGCTCGTCACCCTCATCATCTCCAATCTCACTAGGAGGTCGCGATGGAGGCTCACTCAGGGGACGAGGATATCGGAACCCCTGGGAATCAATAATGATGTCATCATTAACACAATCAAGATGACATCATCAATAATGTGTCCTGATTGGTGAGGTGTCCTTAGAGAGGAGCTCTATCCAAGACAATTATGAAACCATTACATCACAGTCTTACAGGAATGGAAGAAGTGGGCGTGGCACTTCCGGAGCCACACCTCTTACTGCTGTAGTATATACTATGGATGAGTAGTCTCGAGGGCTTTGCATCTGGCTGTGAGGGGGAGAAGAGAAGCAAACGAGAAAGTTCACTATTATGGAGAAATGTGCATTACATAATGGCTATTAAATTTAGATATGTTACTAAAGATAGAACTAAGCGGTATTTTACTGCCACAATTGAACCCCTCTAATCCAGACACAAAAAAGTGGTGAGATGTCCTATTTCATTACAAAAGGTTTTTGTTTTTGTCCTAATACTATATACCTCGTATCTCAGATTGGTCGTACAGTTCAGGGTTTGTTAGTGGGGAAATGATGTCCACCCACCTCCCTCCTCCTGGACCGACCTCTCAGATCCTCATGTGTGGACCTCCACCCATGATCAAGTTTGCCTGTCTCCCCAACCTAGAGAAACTGGGCTTTAGTGAAGACATGTATGTCCCCTTCTAAGACCAAGGGCTGTTTTCTGCATTATGTATACATTTTGGGCTATAAACTGGTGTATAATACATGCAGGAGCGCTCTTGCGCATGCGTGTCGAAGACTACTTACACGTCATGATGACGTGTGACCAGAGAAAGCGCGTATTAAATAGAATACTGAGTTCCTTGTGGGCTCATGGCATGGCAGCTCGCGCTAGAGCCGCCCGCGTAAAGAGCCGAATCCGTGGCGGATACGACTGTGAGTTCGTTACGCCACCGCCCGATGTTTTTCAGATCGAGTGTCCGATTTGCCTGCAAATCCCGAAAGAACCGTGCCTCATCAGTTGTCCCTGCGGAAAGGAGTTTTGCCGCGAATGCATCGAGCGAATAAAGGAAGACAACAAGCCGTGTCCCCTGTGTAACCTGTCTGATTTTACTTTCTTACGTCACCACGGGATCAGAAAGATATCTGAAGGCACAAGAGGTGTCGTGCTCACACAAGAAGGACGGCTGTAAATGGACGGGGAAACTTGGAGAATACGAACAGCACCTGAATAAAGATCCATCTCCTGAGAACCAGCTGACTGGGTGTCAGTTTGTGGAGATAGAGTGTGAGCATGGGTGTGGGGAGTGGTTCCAGCGTCGCCACATCGCTTCCCACCAAAAGGGGGTGTGTCCCAAGCGACCTTACTCCTGTGAACACTGCCACGAATATGAATCCACTTTTGAAGATGTTACTAAAAATCACTATACCCAGTGTGTCAAGTATCCTGTTGCCTGCCCTAACAAATGTCGAGACACTCCCTTTGAAAGACAGAATGTGAATAACCACGTGAAAGACGAATGTCCCCTCACGGAAAGTCGACTGCCCACTCCACTACGCCGGTTGTGAGGTGAGACTTCCTCGCAAAGACATGCCTGAGCACATGACAGACACTGTCACACATCTGACACTGCTGGCTACCGTTACCCAGAGCCTCCTCACCATTGTGGTTGGCTTATGGATCAATGGGTTCACTGCGAATAGCAAAAGCGCTATTATAATTGTTCAACTTTCCATTAATTCTTACAAAAATACCACACTCAGTTAAAACTCTACTCCATGATGTGATAATAAAGCACAGGGAAGTAAGTGTCACATGATGGTCTCATGACATGATGTAATGGTCACATGACATGATGTAATGGTCACATGACCAGAGGTCACTGCTGCTCGTCATCCTCATCATCTCCAATTTCACTAGGAGGTCGCGACGGAGGCTCACTCAGGGGACGAGGATATCGGAACCCCTGGGAATTAATAATGATGTCGTCATTACGTCATCATTAACACGTGTCCTGATAGGTGAGGTGTCCTTATTTCAGGAGTGTCCTTAGAGAGGGCTCTCTATCCAAGGCAATTATGAAACCATTACATCATAGTCTTACAGGAGTGGAAGAAGTGGGCGTGGCACTTCAGGAGCCACGCCTCTTACTACTGTGGATGAGTGGTCTCAAGGGCTCTGCGTCTGGCTGTGCGATAGTATATACTGAGGGAGGGAGGGAGGGAAGGAGGGAGGGAGGGGAGAGAGAGAGAAGCAAACGAGAAAGTTCACTATTATACATAGAAACGAGAAATGCGACATTACATAATGGCTATTAAATTTAGATATGTTACTAAAGATAGAACTAAGCGATAGGGCCTAGTGTGCAAGATTGCAACAGTTTATAAATTTAGACCTTTTATACTTTACGAAATTTTTACTCACCGAAGATATATACGTCTACTGGCACTGACGGTCTGAATCCAATTTGGGTTGACAACCAAACCACTTAAAATCTGCGTGACGTTCCCTCCCTCCGTCTTGTGAATACTAAAAATACTGCCACAGTCCCTTTAACAATTGAACCCCTCTAATCCACACACAATAAAGTGGTGAGATGTCCTTATTTCATTACAAAAAATGTATGTTTTTATCAAATACCTCTCTCTCGGCTCCAACGTTCAATCAATTGCCTCACTTTACCATTTCCTCCCTCCCTCTCTTCTCCTCTCTCCTTCTTCCTGATACTATCTCCATTATCTCAGATTGGTCGTACAGTTCAGGGTTTGTAAGTGGGGAAATGATGTCCACCCACCTCCCTCCTCCTGGACCGACCTCTCAGATCCTCATGTGTGGACCTCCACCCATGATCAAGTTTGCCTGTCTCCCCAACCTAGAGAAACTGGGCTTTAGTGAAGACATGTATGTCCCCTTCTAAGACAAAGGGCTCTTTTCTGCAAAATTTTGGGCTATAATAGTAATGCGCTCTTGCGCATGCGTGGTTATTGGTCGACGACTACTTTTACGTTATGACGACGTTGACCAGAGAAAGTGCGCGTTAAATAGAACACTGTGGCCCTTGTGGGCTCATGGCGCTCGCGCTAGAGCCGCCCGCGTAAAGAGCCGAATCCGTGGCGGATACGACTGCGAGTTCGTTACGCCACCGCCCGATGTGTTTCAGATCGAGTGTCCGATTTGCCTGCAAATCCCGAAGGAGCCGTGCCTCATCAGTTGTCCCTGCGGAAAGGAGTTTTGCCGCGAATGCATCGAGCGAATAAAGGAAGACGGCAAGCCGTGTCCGCTGTGTAACCTGTCTGATTTTACGTTCTTACGTCACCACGGGTCAGAAAGATATCTGAAGGCACAAGAGGTGTGGTGCTCACACAAGAAGGACGGCTGTAAATGGACGGGGAAACTTGGAGAATACGAACGTCACCTGAATCGAAATCCATCTCCAGAGAACCAGCTGACTGGGTGTCAGTTTGTGCCAATAGAGTGTGAGCATGGGTGTGGGGAGTGGTTCCAGCGTCACCACATTGCTTCCCACCAAAAGGGGGCGTGTCCCAAGCGACCTTACTCCTGTGAACACTGCCACGAATATGAATCCACTTTTGAAGATGTTACAAAAAATCACTATCCTCAGTGTGTCAAGTATCCTGTTACCTGCCCTAACAAATGTCGAGACGCTCCCTTTGAAAGACAAAATGTGAATAACCACGTGAAAGACGAATGTCCCCTCACAGAAGTCGACTGCCCACTCCACTATGCCGGTTGTGAGGTGAGACTTCCTCGCAAAGACATGCCTGAGCACATGACAGACACTGTCACACATCTGACACTGCTGGCTACCGTTACACAGAGCCTCCTGAAAGAGAATCAGGAACTGCGAAAACAGAATGAGTTGCTGAAAGACAAACAGAGAGCTACAGAGAAAGAAGTTGAAATTCTCAGAGAAAAGCTCATGGTGGGAGTATTCCCTGTTGATTTCCATGTGAACTTTGACAAGAACAAGGAAATGATTTGTTTACCTTCCTTTTACACCCACTCATCTGGCTACCAAATGCGCATTCAATTTTATCTGAATGTAGGAACTCATATATCATTAGTCGCACAACTAATGCGAGGTCCATACGACGACCACCTGAAATGGCCGTTCAGAGGAGAGATAACGGTCCAGATAGTCAACCAGGCTGGAGACCACAGCCACGTCGAGTAGACCATCCAATATGACAATGTAACACCAGATACCTGTGCTGGTAGAGTGATTGACAAGGAGAGTGCTGTGGGACAGGGGTTTTATGATTTCCTCGCTCACAAGAAACTGGAGTACAATGCTGCAAAGAAAACCCAATACTTGAAAGACGGCATCATCATAGTCAGAGTTGTTAAAGTTATAATCACCCAATGAGTTATTAATTTTAGGCTTTTCTCTGCATAGATGACTATAATTGCACATATATGCTGTATGTTTATATATTGTGGTTGGCTTATGGATCAATGGGTGCACTGCGAAATAGCAAAAGCGCTATTATTATTGTTCAACTTTCCATTAATTCTTACAAAAATACCACACTCAGTTAAAACTCTTTACTGCATGATGTGATAATAAAGCACAGGGAAGTAAGAGTCACATGATGGTCACATGACATGATGTAATGGTCACATGACCAGAGGTCACTGCTGCTCGTCATCCTCATCATCTCCAATCTCACTAGGAGGTCGCGACGGAGGCTCACTCAGGGGACGAGGATATCGGAACCCCTGGGAATTAATAATGATGTCATCATTACATCATCGTTAACACAATCAAGATGACATCATCAGCAATGTGTCCTGATTGGTGGGGTGTCCTTATTTCAGGAGTGTCCTTAGAGAAGAGCTCTATCCAAGGCAATTATAAAACCATTACATCATAGTCTTACAGGAGTGGAAGATGTGGGCGTGGCACTTCCGGAGCCACGCCTCTTACTGCTGTAGTACTCTGGATGAGTGGTCTCCAGGGCACGGCGTCTGGCTGTGCGATAGTACTGAGGAAGAGAGGAAGGGGGAGAGGGGGAGAAGAGAAAATGAACAGAAAACGAGAAACTTTACTATTCGAGTGTTAAATCTCAGAGCCTACATTTACTGCACATATTTCATTGGTTGTGTAGTGAGCACAATGAGGTGGTAACTGGCTTTGTATTATAAACAAGCAGGTGGACTTGCTTCAGTTGGCATGTTATAAATATTTTATTAGACGAGAGAAGCAGGAGAAGAAACGCAGACCTGTCCCAGAGTTTGCCAGTCGAGTAGGTCACTGAGTCTCTCAGTTCTGTTCCTCTGAATGATCCTCTGACGTCGTGTCTGGCTACAGAACTCAAACATGTACTGGAGATGGGGGGAGGGAGGGGAGGAAGTGGGGGAGAAAGGGAGAGAGAGAGAGCAGGAACGGAGATTGGGAAAAAGGGGGAAAAAACCGTGCAGTCTTTCATTTCATTTTCATATATATAATAGTTGGTTAGGTGGTTGGAAGGGGGAGAATGCATTACCTAATGTGCTACGCGTAAAGGGTTAATTAAAAATTGGATTCCATGCTCCAATTATAGTCAAAGTAATAGGGATGGTTGGTTTGTCTTTTCGTACTCCCACGTGCCCACAAAAAATGCAAAATCGTTAAAACCCTTATTGACGGAATTTGACCACACCCATCCACAATCCAACGTACTAGTTGAGGGCATTCAAGTAAGGGTGGATTCCATACTCCAACTATAGTCAAAGTAATAGGGACGGTTGGTTTGTCTTCTCTTACTATTACGTTCCCACAAAAAATGCAAAACTGTTAACACCCCTTATTGGCGCAATTTTACCGCACCCTGAATGCACCATCTACAATCCAGCTACAATCCTTCTCTCAATTATTCTCTTACGTTTGCCAGCTGTTGGATGGACTCGTCTGCACTCTTGAACCGTCGGTCCACGATGTATATGCCGTATGTGGCGGGATCGGCGACGTGCTGTGCAATGAAACAGCCGAACCCGGAGAGATTTGTGGTGACAGACGGTATACCCATCACGGTACACTCCGCTGTGGGTGAGAGAGAGAGAGAGAGAGAGAGAGAAATTGGGTTTTGTTTCATATGAAAGGGGCTTTGTAATAGTGTTCTAGACAGGGCTCTACTAACTGAGCTACTGAGGCAGCTCGGCTGGCTGAGCTGAATCACTCATACAGAGCAAGGCAGAGCACTCTGTGTTCTAGAGAGGGCTCCACCAGCTGAGCTACTGAGGCAGCTCAGCTGGCTGGGCTGAATCACTCATACAGAGCAAGGCAGAGCACTCTGTGTTCTAGAGAGGGCTCCACCAGCTGAGCTACTGAGGCAGCTCAGCTGGCTGGGCTGAATCACTCATACAGAGCAAGGCAGAGCACTCTGTGTTCTAGAGAGGGCTCCACCAGCTGAGCTACTGAGGCAGCTCAGCTGGCTGGGCTGAATCACTCATACAGAGCAAGGCAGAGCACTCTGTGTTCTAGAGAGGGCTCTACCAACTGAGCTACTGAGGCAGCTCAGCTGGCTGGGCTGAATCACTCATACGGAGCAAGGCAGAGCACTCTGTGTTCTAGAGAGGGCTCTACCAACTGAGCTACTGAGGCAGCTCAGCTGGCTGGGCCGAATCACTCATACAGAGCAAGGCAGAGCACTCTGTGTTCTAGAGAGGGCTCTACCAACTGAGGCAGCTCAGCTGGCTGGGCTGAATCACTCATACAGAGCAAGACAGAGCACTCTGTGTTCTAGAGAGGGCTCTACCAACTGAGCTACTGAGGCAGCTCAGCTGGCTGGGCCAAATCACTCATACAGAGCAAGGCAGAGCACTCTGTGTTCTAGAGAGGGCTCCACCAACTGAGGCAAGCCACACTGTACCGGGAGTGTATCCCCACGGTTCATAGTAAGACGGGAAGACGCCAAGATGACAGCCGCGAACAAATTCTTCGTAGTCCATCTTGAAGAGGGGATTTGTGGCAGAGAGAAACTCTGGATGGAAGATTATCTGTAAGAGAGAAGAGAGAAAACAGAATGAAAAGAATGAGTTATTACCCTCGGCACGCGTGCGCAGCAAGGGTACAGTAGTTGGGTGTGTCTGTCTGTCTGTCTGTCTGTCTGTCGCTACATCACTTTCCACCAAAAGAGGGTGTGTCCCAAGCGACCGTACTCCTGTGAACACTGCCACGAATATTATGAATCCAGTTTTGAAGATGTTACTAAAAATCACTATCCTCAGTGTGTCAAGTATCCAGTTACCTGCCCTAACAAATGTCGAGACGCTCCCTTTGAAAGACAAAATGTGAATAACCACGTGAAAGACGAATGTCCCCTCACGGAAATCGACTGCCCACTCCACTACGCCGGTTGTGAGGTGAGACTTCCTCGCAAAGACATGCCTGAGCACATGACAGACACTGTCACACATCTGACACTGCTGGCTACCGTTACACAGAGCCTCCTGAAAGAGAATCAGGAACTGCGACAGACAACTGAGGACCTCAAGAAAGAGAATCAGGAACTGCGACAGACAACTGAGGTCCTCAAGAAAGAGAATCAGGAACTGCGACAGACACTGAGGACCTCAGAAAGAGAATCAGGAACTGCGACAGACAACTGAGGACCTCAAGAAAGAGAATCAGGAACTGCGACAGACAACTGAGGACCCTCAAGAAAGAGAATCAGGAACTGCGACAGACAACTGAGGACCTCAAGAAAGAGAATCAGGAACTGCGACAGACCACTGAGGACCTCAAAACAGATAATAGGGAACTAAGAATGAGTTTTGAAGATCTCAAGAAGGAGAACCATGAACAGCAAAAGTTGATCCAAGACAAGCAGGAAATTACTGAGAGAAAAGTTGAAACTCTTGATAAAAAAATGAAGCTAACCTTGGGAGATTTTCCAATTGATTTCCCTGTGAATTATGTAAAAGAAAGACAACATTTGCCTTCCTTCAACACTCATTCACATGGATACAAAATGGGAATTGAGGTTGAAACAAATGGTTTTTCATCTGGAAAGGGAACTCATGTGTCAATTTACACGTACCTGATGCGAGGTGAATACGACGACCACACTGAAATGGCCGTTCAGAGGAGAGATAACGGTCCCAGATAGTCAACCAGGCTGGAGACCACAGCCACGTCGAAAGGACCATCCACTACAATGATAAGATGCCAGTATACCAGTGCCAGTAGAGTGACTGACAAGAGGAAATCTAAGGGCTGGGGCAAAAATAAGTTCCTAGCTCACACTGATCTGGAGTACAATGCTGCAAGAAACACCAATACCTGAAAGACGGCATCATCATAGTTAGGGTTGTTAAGGTTGTAATCACTCAATGATATTTTTTGGTACTAACTCTAGGAATATTTATTTTTTGCACAGACAACTCTAAAATTACACATAATTATATACTATTATGCTGTATGTCTATAGCACCAAAATTTGGTTGGAATTAAATGGATCCATATATGGGTGTACTGCGAACATTATGTGAGCGAACACTATTTAACATTACATTACAAAACATACCACACTCAGTTTAAAAACTCTTTACTGCATGATGTGATAATAAAGCACAGGGAAGTAAGAGTCACATGATGGTCACATGACATGATGTAATGGTCACATGACCAAGGTCACTGCTGCTCGTCATCCTCATCATCTCCAATCTCACTAGGAGGTCGGCGGATCGAGGGGGCTCACTTACATGGAGGCGAGGATATCTGATCAGGAACCCCTGGGTGAATCAATGAATGATCGGCTCATCATATACTTCATCATTGAACACAACCAAACAAGCTTCCATCCAATAACAGTGGTCCTGATTGGGTGATCCTTAGAGAGGAGCTCTATCGCACTGGCAATTATGAAAATCTTAAGTACATCATTAGTCTTAACAGGAGTGGAATAACGTGGGCGTGGCACTATCCGGAGCCACAGCGCTTCTTATCTACTAGTAGTACTCTGGTGGTCTGGACTCAACGCATTATCAACGAAGAAAGAGAAACTGGCAGGGGTTGATAAAAAAATCGAGAAGGCTTCATGCGTCTGGATGTGAGGAGATCGAGGGGGAGAAGATAGAAAACGAGAAAGTCACTATTATAACAAATAATGATTACTAGAAGTATAGAACTAAGCGATAGGGCAAGATCGCACGTAACGAGTTTCTGATATTTAACCTTATATTTTATACTGGCAATTATCTGAACCCCATGCTATCCACATGAGCACATAAGTAGTGAGTATGTGCCCCCCACCCTTATTTCATTACGAAAATGATGTGTTTATCAATAACCTCTCTCCTCTCTCTGCAGTGCCACGTTCAATCTTTACCTCACTTTAACCTTTTCCGATGCACCTCCCTCTCTGCCCCTCTCTGCCTTCTCCTAATACATCTCATCTCCGTTATCTCAGTATGGTCGTACCTTTCATCAGGTTTGTTAGTGGGGAAATTGATAGTCTCACCCACCTGCCCTCCTCCTGGACCCCCCTCTCAATCCTCATGTGTGGACCTCCACCTGTCAAGATTTGCCTGTCTCCCCAACCTATAAAACTGGTGGCTTTAGTTGAGGACATTATGTCCCCTTCTAAGACAAAGGCTACTTTTCTGCAAAATTTTAGGCTATATAGTAACTAGCGCTCATTGCTCATAGGTGGTTATATGGTCGACGACTACTTTTTATCGTTACGTCATGATGACATTGACCAGAGAAGTGCGCGTTAAATAGAACACTGTGGCCCTTGTGGGCTCATGTGCCCCTCGTAAGAGCGCGAATCCGTGGCGTATCACGATCTGCGAGTTCGTTACGGGCCTATCCTGTCGCCGAATGTGATTCAGATCGCGTGTCCCGATTTGCCTGCAATCCGAAGGAGCGCGTGCCTCATCAGTTGTCTCCTGTGGATAAGGAGTTTTGTGGCCGCGAAAAATTGGCACATCCCGGATCGAATAACGGAAGACGGCAAGCCGTGTCCGCTGTGTATACCTGTCTGATTTTACGTTCTTCTACGTCACCAACGGGTTCAGAAGAGATAATCTGAAGGCAGCAATAGGTCTGTGTGTCTTCAAATCACAAGAAGGACGGTTGTAAATCGGAGGGGGAAACTTGGAGATATACGAACGGCACCTGATGAGATTCCGCCTTAGAGAACAGCTGACTGGGTGATCAGTTTGTGGAGATAGAGTGTGTGTGCATGGGTGTGGTGGTGGTTCTCAACCAGCGTCGCCACATAGTCGCTTCCCACCAAAAGGGGGCGATGTCCTCAGCGACCTTCCTGCCTGTGAATACTGCAACGAACATGATGCCAATTTTGAGATGATTACAAAAAATCACTATCCTCAGTGTGTCTAAGTATCCTGTTGCCGGCCCGAACAAATGTCGAGTACGCTCCCTATTGAAAGACAAAATGTGATAACGCACCGTGAAAGACGAATGTCCCATCACGGAAATCGACTGCCCACGATAATGGCAGAACAGTCCACTACTCTGGTATGTGAGGTGATACTAAAGCCTCGCAAAGACATTCCTGCGCACCTGACAGACACTGTCCCACATCTGACACTTGCTGGATACCAGGTTACACAGAGCCTCCTGAAAGATAATCATGAACTGCGACAGACTACTGAGGACCTCAGAAAGAGATCATGAACTCGCGAAAACAGAATGTAGATTCCCAAGAGTGAAAACAAAAGCTACAGAGAACGAGTTAAATTCTCAGAGAAGAAACACACCAAATGAAGCTCATGGTGGGAGGATCCCTTTGATTGACTCGTGAACTTGACCAACGACAAGTAAGGAAACATTCATTTACCTTCCTTTTACAAACCCACTCATCTGTCTACCAAATGCGCATTCAATTTCATCCGATTGGAAATGTGAGATGTACAGGAACGCATGTATCAATATTCACCCGCTAATGCCGAGGATCCATACGGCGCCCACCTGAAATTGCCGTTCAGCAGGAAGATACGGTCTCAGATAGTCAACCAGGCTGGAGACCACACCACGTCGAGTGCACCATCCCATACTATGATGAGACCCCAGATATCTGTGCTGGTAGAGTGCTGACAGGAGAGTGCTACAGGACTGGGGTTAATTTCCTAGCTCACAAGAAACTGGAGTACAATGCTGCAAGAAAACCCAATACTTGAAAGACGGCATCATCATAGTCAAGTTGTTAAGTTTAATCACCAACAAGAGTTGTTTAATTTTTCGCTTTTCTCTGCATTGTTTGAGGACTATATACATGTAGTATATAATTTGCACATTTATGCTGTATTGTTTATTATAATTATAGCACCATTGTGGTTGACTTATTAATTATGGTCAAATGGTGCAGCTGCGAAATAAGCAAAAGTGCTATTTGATTGTTCAACTTTCCTTTCCCTTAAATTCTTCAAAAATACCACACTCAGTTAAAAACTCTTTACTGCATGATTTGATAAAAAAAGCGCAGGAAGTAAGATTCACATGATGTCAAAAAATTGGGTCACATACCGAGGTCACTGCTGCTCTTCTCCTCATCATCTCCACTCTCACTAGAGGTCGTGACGGAGGCTCCGCATGGGGCGAGGATATCGAACCCCCTGGTAATTAATAATGATGTTCAGCAAATTACATCATTGTTACATAATCAAGATACATCATCAACAATGTGTCCCTGATTGGTGAGGTTTCCTCATTTCAGGAGTGTCCTTAGAAGGCGCTCTATTGAAGGCAATTATAAAACCATTACATCATAGTTCTTACAGGATGGAAGAGTGGGCGTGGCACTTCCGGAGCCACGCCTCTTACTGCGTAGTACTCTGGGTGAGTGGTTTCCAGGGCTCTGCGTCTGGCTGTACGATAGTACTGCGGGAGGGAGGGGGAAGGGGGGAGGAAGGAAGGGGGAGAGGGTGAGAAGAGAAAATGACAACAAACGATAAATGTTATTATTGCGAGTGTTCAATCTCAGAGCCTACATTTACTGCTTACTGCACACTTTTATTGGTTGCGAGCACAAGCGTAACTTGCGTTGTATTTAACCAAGGAGCAGGTGACTTGTCTTCAGTTGGCATGTTTCTGTTAGACGAGAAACAGACCTGTCCCAGATTTTGCCAGTCGAGTATGTCGCTGAGTCGCTCAGTTCTGTTCCTCTGAATTATCCTCGACGTCGTGCTGACTACACGAACTCAAACATTACTGGAAAGAGGGGGGGGGGAGAGGGGATGAGGGGAGGAGAAAGGAGGAGAGAGGCAGGATAACGGAGATTGGGTAAAAAGGGTGAAACAACCGTGCAGTCTTTCATTTCATTTTCATATATATACTAGTTGGTTAGTTGGTTGGAAGGGGAAAATGCATTCCCTAATGTGCTCCGGCTAAAGGTTAATTTCAAATTGGGTTTCCTCCATGTCCAATTATAGTCAAAGTAATAGGGATGGTTGGTTGTCTTTTCGTTACTCCCCACGTGCACACAAAAAAATGCAAATCGTTAAAACAAAACCCTTATTGGTGGAATTTGACACCCCCATCCACAATCCAACATAGTTGAGGGCATCTCCAGTAAGGGTGGATTACATACTCCAACTATAGGCAAAGTCAGTAATAGTGGATGGTTAGTTGTCTTCTGCTGTACTATACGTTTCCCACACAAAACTGCAAACGCGTAAGCACCCCTTTACCTTTTTGTGGCGCTTAATATTTTATCCTGTACCAAACTGATTTATGCACCATCTACGAATCAGCTATACAATATTTCTCTCAAACAAGCATTCTCTTACGTTTGCTATGCTGTTGTAGTAATGGATCTACAGTCTGCGCTCTATGACCCGCGGTCCACGATGTATATGCGCGTACGATGGCGGATCGGCGACTGCTGTGCAATGAAACAGCCGACCCAGAGAGATTGGTGGTGACAGACGGTATATAACCATCACTGGTACACTCTGTCTGTGTGATTTGATAGAGAGAGAGTAAATGTGAGACAAATTGATTTCTGTTTCATATGAAAGGGGCTTTGCATAGTGGTCTAGTGAGGCGCTCTACAAACTGAGCTACCAACGAGGTCCGCTCGGCTGGCTGGGCCGAATCACTCATCAGAGCAAGGCAGATCACATCTGTGTTTCTAAGAAGGGCTCGACCCTACCACCTGAGCTACTGAGGCAGCTCAGCTGCTGTGCCGAATCACTCATACAG
>CASHTH010001525.1:0-22308 GCA_030341885.1 Geodia barretti
GTCAGTGCTTGGTGACGATTACGTCTCGAATCCCGTATTGACAGGATGAAGCGGATGTTATATCCCGAGGGTGGGACATTCGGTGACGTTACGGCAACGGGTCTTGAAGGTGTTATTACTTATGCCATCAGCAAGACTTCTGGTACCGCTACGATTGCCGCCGATGCCCATACCGATGGTGGTATGGTGACGTTGACGGCGAGCGGTGAGGGGTCTGCGATGGTGTCGGTGACGGCCTCTGCTGGTGGGATGACGACTGAGGCGGTTAGTATTCTGTTCCGCGCGATGCCCTCTGTTGGGTCAGATGCGACGGAGACGGTTTCGGTTCCGCAAGCTACTGTTCCCAGTGCATATGGCAATGGTGGTTGCGACTGGCTTCCCCGAAGGTGCAGAGATTACGTTTAATGTCGATCCGCCGGACATTCTTATCTTACAACGTCGCAGGACGACAATGTGCTGACGCTGACATCTACTGGCACGGTTACTGTGTCTGTGACGGCTACTGGCTCTGGCGCGGGCGTTACGACGTCTGCGGTTGAGGTGTCGTTTGTGCAAGAGTTGCCCGCTGCTCCTGCGAGTGTGGTTGTGCAGGATCAGGCTGGGGATAACGGTTATTATGTGATGGTGAGTTTTGCCAATTCGGCAAATCACGCTGATGTGAGTCAGTATCGCGTTTATCGCGAGATGATGGTGAATACCACGCTGGATGACGACGGCAATGTGGTGGTCAGCGATGAGCCTGTGGCGTCGTGGGTTGCCTGGGCTGTTGTCGATGCGATGGATAATGATGATGAAGAAGGTATGACGCGAGCGGTTGTTCCGGTGACGGATGCAACGGCGACTCGCTGGGGCGTTGCCGCCGAGAAGGGTATGTCTTCGGCGGAAGATGGGATTACGTCTGCTGGCAAGCGCGTGTTCTCCAAGGAGAGCGTGCAGCTGATGGCTCAGTTCCTGGGTCTGGATCCCAATCTGATGGTTAGCCAGGATGAGTTGAGCGAGATGTTTATGCCTTCTGCTGATTATATTAATTCGATTATTGGCGGTAGGGAAAATGTTGTGTTTGCTGCTCTGGATCCCGATTTGAGTGTTCTGGTCGGTGATGTGTCTGTTCCGCAGAATATCCGCACGGATGGGTATGGTCCTATTGTTTCGTCTCCCATTACACCGGCTGACGGTATGGCGGGTGCAGTGGATGATACGGCTCCTGCTGCTGTGACCGATGTTGCCGCTGATGCGGAGACCGGGATGGTTACGTGGACGATGTCCGCCGATGATATGGTTGTTGGTATGATCAATTATCGCGGCTACGCGATGCCGATTCCCGGTGTGATGCAGGCTATAAGGTCATGGGCTGGGTGCCAGCGAAGATTCGATGATTGACATCGGGGTTGCTCCCGCTGGTTCGACCAGTTTCCAGGTTCCGCTGACTTTGATTGAGACTCTGATTAATCAGGGTCTGCCTGCGGTGCTGGTGACCGTGGTTGCGATGGACGGGACCAATATGACGCCGAGTGTTCCGCTGGTGGTTGAGCTTATCCCCACGCGCAAGGCGTTTGTGGATGCAGACGGTGGTTCTGTTTTTGTCGTGAAGCTCGACAGGCACGGGGCTATGACGCCGCTGACGGTTGACTTTGAAGATTTTGTTGCCTTTACGATGGCGTTTAATACCGATGAGACGCACGAGAACTGGAGAGTCTTTGTTCAGGCTGACCTGAATGACGATAAGACGGTCAATTTTGATGACTTTATTCTGTTCTTTAGCTCTTATGGCAAAGAAGCGCAGGGTCCGGCTGGCAAGTCTCTGGTTACGCCTGTTCTTGGCGTGAATGAGATTGCCGAGTTGTCGCTGCGTTTGGGCAATGATCGCGTGGTGGTTGGCGAGACGATGTTTGTGGATGTGTCTCTCACCAATGTACAGGCTCTGATGGGTTATGGGTTTGTGCTTCACTACGATGCCGAGAAGTTCGAGTTTGTAGAAGCGGTGCCGGCTGCTGAGGATTTGTTGAAGTCGGCAGGTGGCGAAACCCCATTGTTCCGGAGTAAGTCGGAAGTGGCCGGGCAGGTTCACGTTATGAATGCGATTGTGAATGGCTCGGAGGTTTCCGGCGATGGCGATATTGTTCGGTTGGTGTTCCGCGTGTTGCGCGATTTTGAGGATAATGCGCGGTTTGAGATTGCCGATGGTCTGGTTTTCGATCCGAATCAATTCGCCAATCCACTGGTCGGTGGTGTGCTGGATATTCAGACGACGCCCACAGAATTTGCACTGCTCCAGAATTTCCCCAATCCGTTTAACCCCGAAACAACGATCGGGTATGAGTTGGCCGAGTCTGCCGATGTGACGCTCCAGATTTACAATGTGGTGGGTCAGGTCGTGCGGACGCTGATGGCTGCTGAACCGCAGTCGGTCGGTCGTTATCAGGTCCGTTGGGACGGTATAGATGATCGCGGGACGCCGGTTTCGAGTGGGATTTATTTCTACCAGATTTCGGCAGGGAAGTTCCAGGATGTGCGGAAGCTGATGCTGCTCAAGTAATTCGTTACAGTGTCTGGGAAGTTTTGCGATTGTGAGACTTCCCAGACCTGTTTTTCATTCGGAACTTACAAGGAGTAGTTTTCAGCGAAGGAGTTTTGCAAATGTTTCTTAAAAGAGGATTGTTATTTTTTACTGCCCTTGCGTTTCTGGCGTTTGCGGGCCAGGCTTCTGCGGGTCCCAATGCAAATGCTGTTTTGTCAGTTGACATTGATGCCAGTGACAATTAAATGAATGATGGCAATACATCGGGTACTGCGGTTGCGGGTACCGATGTTGTCGTTGAAGATATTTATCAGTGGGTTGGCAGGTCCCATTGTCGGTGGTGTGGTGACTTTTGATACGGATAAGCTGACAGTCAAAAGTGCAGCTCCTGCTGCGGGATTTTTTGCTCTGGGTACAACGGCGAATACCGTTTCTTTAGGTGCTGTTCCTTCTGGTACTTTGACCAACGACTATTTCGGGACTGTTACGCTGGCGCCCGTAGAGGGTTTGATGGTAAGTACCGAATTTACAGTTGGTGTCAGTGTAAAAAGTTTGGCTGATGCTGCCGATCCTACAAACATGATATTACCACGGCGATGATGGCGCCCTTGTCGTTCAATGCTATTCCCAGGCTGGAGGCAGATGCAACTGTGGTTTCTGTGCCAGCGGGTAGCACCGGTAAGGCAACGGTGACGGCGGTGAATTTTGCTGCCGATGCGACGATTACCTTTGATGTGCAGGGCTGAAATGATCGAGCAGGTTATGTCCATGATGGATGGTGCCACGTTGACGTTGACGGCGAGTGGCCCGGCAAAGGCGATCGTGACGGCGAGTGATGGTATGATCACAACCGATCCGATTACGATTGAGTTTGTCGAGGTGCAGCTCCCCGCACTGGATGCTGTTGTAGGCATGGACATGATGAATATGATGGATGATGGCATGCTTGCAGCCAGTGCTGGTGCCAATGAAGAGGTTGCTATTGAGGTGTTTGCGGTGATGTAGATGGCGGTCTCGGTGGTGCGAGTATAACATTTGCGGTTGATCCAGCCACTGCGGCGACGATCACGGGTTTTGACCCTGCTGAAGGTTTGACGCTGCTGGGTATTTCCGGTAATCAGGTCGATGTTGGTGCCGAAGAAGCAGTGATGCTGTCCAATGGTGGTTTTTTGGGCACGGTGAAGCTGATGACAGGTGCCGAGGCTGTGCCGTTTACGGTTTCGGTTGAGTCGTTTACAGCGCTTCTCGCGTCTGGTGAGACGACGATGCTGATGATTCCAGCACCGGTGATGTATAATTTCGGTCCGCGGCTGGAGGTGTCTGCGTCTATTGCGACCATTCCTCGCGGTGGTGAAGCGACGATTAAAATTACCGCTCTGGGTTTTGCCGAGGGTTCGAAGATTACCTTTTCGCATACTGTAGAAGGCACGGCTATGGTCGATGGCCACCCGGAAATGGATATGCTCAACGTCTATTCGTTGACTGCGACCGGTTCGGGTTCCGCTGTTGTCACGGTGACGGCGGGTGATGGCATGGCTTCTGTTGAGGTGACTGTTCAGTTTGACGAGCAGGTGCCGATAGAGTTGTCGTCATTTGTCGGATCAGTGATGGAAGACCGCGTGGTGCTGAATTGGGCGACGGCTTCGCAGACCAATAATGCGGGTTTCCGCGTGCTTCGCAGCACGGATGGAGAGACCTACGAGGTGGTCAGTGAGCTTATCGCAGGTGCTGGTACGACCGATCAGTTGATGGATTATATGTTTGAGGATACGGGCGTTCCGGCTGTTGAGGTGGTTTATTATGTGATCGAGCAGATTGATCTGGATGGGTCGGTGAATCTTTCGAATCCCATTGAGGTGCTGTTGGGCGCGCGTTTCACCCTGCCCACAGAATTTGCTTCGACGGTTTATCCCAATCCGTTTCAAACCCCAGAACGACGATTTCCTACGATTTGCCCGCTGACACAGATGTGTCTATCGTGATTTACAACGAGACCGGGCAGGAAATCCGTCATCTGGTGACCCAGCATTATACAGCAGGTCGCTATAATGTCCAGTGGGATGCTAAGGATTATCTGGGCCGCAGCGTTGGTAGTGGCGTTTATATCGCCAAGATTGTGGCGGGTCCAAATACCGCGATCCAGAAGATGCTGCTGTTGAAGTAGGGGACGGGTTTTAAACCCGCCCGATTGTAGGGGCGAAAAATTTTTCGCCCTTTCAAAAAGGCCATTGGGCATATTGTCCAGTGGCCTTTTTTTTGTTATTGCGGTATTGTATATGTGAAACTATATTCGAGCACGATGTAGGGGACGGTCCCCGTGCCGTCCCGTTGCGATCCAGATTCATCTGTGGTTATCTGTGTTCATCTGTGGTTGCATTTATAAAAAGGAGACATAAATGCAGAAGGTGCGAATGGGCTTGATCGGGTGTGGTGGCAATATGAGCGGCCACATCGGGCGTTTGATGAAGATGCGGGATGTGGAGGTTGTGGCTCTCACAGATCCGAGTGAGGCGAGTTTTGCGCGGTTGTTTGAGCGCGTGCCCCAGGCAGAGGCGTTGCCGAGGTTTGCAGATCACAGGGAGATGCTGAATAATGTGGAGATGGATGCGACGGAGATTTCCACGCCGCATACGTTGCATTTTGAACAGATTATGGATAGTCTGGATAAGGGTTTGCATGTGCTGACGGAAAAGCCGATGGTGTGTTCGGTCGATCACGCGTTTCAGGTGATGGATAAGGCAGTGGAGGTGGATCGGGTTTTGATGGTGTCCTATCAACGGCACCTGGCGCCGACGTTTCGGTTTATGCGGAATCAGATTCAGGCGGGTGAGATCGGAGAGGTTCAGTTTATTCAGGCGATGCAAGATCAGCATTGGTATGAGAATCAACAGGGCAAGTGGCGACAGGTTCACGCGCTGTCGGGCGGGGGTCAGTTGAATGATTCGGGGAGTCATTTGCTGGATGTTGTGCTGTGGATGGTGGATCTGGCTCCGGCGCGGGTGTCGGCGTTTATGGATTATCTGGATACAGAGGTGGATATCAATTCGGCGCTGTCGATTGTGTTTGAGAATGGCGCGTTGGCGAATTTTTCTGTTGTGGGTACAGGTCCGGGTCCGGGGATGTGGGAGGATATTACGATTTGGGGCACAAAGGGGGCGATTTATTCTCGCAATGGGCGGGTGACGTGCAAGTACGGTGGCAATGCGCCTGTAGAGGTGGATGCCAATAGTTTGCCGTCGCGGTTTGTCGAGTCCAGATCAAAATTTTGTGGATGCTATTTTGGGGCGCGATGAAATTCAGGTGCCGCCGGTGTGCGGTTTGCGCGTGATTCAGTTGACCGAGGCCGCATGGGAGTCGGCAGAAAAAGGCGGCCGCCCGGTGCGGGTGAAGAGAATTAGGAATTAAGAAGCAATTGTAGGGGCGAGGCATGCCTCGCCCGTCATCGCGGCAGGGTGTTAGCCGCGATCCAGAAAGGTCGCCGTTCAATCCGTGATCGTTATGGAGGCTGTTATGCATATATTAAAATTAACGATTATTTTGGGGTTGCTCGTCTGTGTTGCCACCGACTGTTGGGCGCAGGCCACTGCGGTAGAGTTGAAGTTCCCAGAGGGACGCAAGGCGCGATATAAGCATAAGTTTCGCGTGGAGTATTACAGCAATCAGGGGGAACAGATTGTGATGGAGAGTGGGTCTATACGGGTGATTATAGATAATGAGTGGCGCAGCCATGAAGAGGTGGTTGTGCTCCAGGCGCTGCCGGGTAAGGAGATTCCCGAAGGGGTGATGGGTATTCGCGCAGAGATTCAAAAGGGTGCGGGTGCGGCGATTTTTTTGGGTGAAAAGCAGACGTATGAGCAATATCCGTTTACGTTTGATCTGTTTAATGATAAGGCTTTTACCTGGCAGGTGACGCCCCAGGGCAGGGTGCAGAAATTTGAACCTGATTTTCCGCCGTTTCGCGTGGAGCGGAAGGGATTTGATTACGGATATTTTCCAGGGGGCGATGCCGGCGTTTGCGCCTGTTTTGCCGGATAAGCCGGTTAATAAGGGCGATACCTGGACGGGTGAGCGCGATTTTTGGCGTCCTTTTTCGAGTATGGATATGATGGGGCGCGATTCCCAAATTAAAATTAAGAGTACTTACGAGGTGAAGAATATCAAGAATGCGAAGGGGCGCGTGGAGGTGCATATTGATGAAGATAGTGAGGTGGAGTACGCGGGATGGATTGAAGTGAGCGCGGCGTCTCTGTATTACGGTGGGAAGGGTACAGGTGGGGGTTCATGGGTGATTGATGCGACGCGCGGTCTGGTGTTGTCGCATAGGGTGCATTTTGATATCAATAAGCCTGTGGTTATTAAAGCGGGGCACAAAGAACCAATTGCCAATATTGTCGCCGAGGTTAAAATTGATATGGAACGCAAGTTGGAAAAGCTCGAAAAGGAGTGAGTTCACGGCTTGACATGGGTTTTGAGATATGGTATTCTGTTTGACGTGAGAACCGCTCTATCGTTTTATCACCGCCTTTGATGCTGCAGGGAGCTTACGCGATGAATACTACAGAAGACGTGGAATTTAATTATCAAACTTATATGGATGAAATCTCATTAGATTCAGTCAAAATTCATCGTGGAACAGAGGCGCGTGAAAAACGACGAGAGATCGTTATACGCGCCCTGGCCTGCTTCAATCGCGGTTCTGCTCACAGGTCCATAGGTGCTTATGATTGTGCCATAGCAGAGTACAGGAAGGCGATAGACTTGAAACCGAATTATGTCAATGCCTATCATAGTCGGGGCAATGCGTACATGCAAAAAGGTGCGTATGACCTTGCTATTTTGGACTTTGACAAAGTGATCGCGCTGAGACCGGATGATGCCATGACTTATTTTAGTCGTGGCCTGGCCCATTTCATCAAAGATAGGTTGACCTTGCTATCAAGGATCTGAATAGAGCGGTCGCACTTGACTCAGAGTTTGCTGTGGCCTATTTCATTCGAGTCGGTGGTCTACTTAAAAAAGGTTGTTATATTTTGCTATTGTAGAGTATAATAAGGCGATAGAATTGGATCCAGATTATGCCGATGCCTATAATAATCGCGGCAATACTTATAGCAATAAAGGCGAGGTTGACCTTGCTATCGCAGATTACAACAAAGCGATAGCACTTAAGCCAGAACCTGCGGTGTGCCATCTTTCTTTCTCTCGACTGCCCCGTATGATGATACGTAATCCTAAAAGCGCATGTACGTAATCGGGTCTGACCTGCAGAGTGTACAAGAGGGCGATAGAATTGGACCCAGAACTTGCTGTGGCCAATTTTGGTCTTGGTATATGTGTCGCTCTGAGTCCGTGACATAGATGGCAGTGCCAGATCATATTTGACACTTGCCAGGCGCGAGGGCCTGGATATTATCGCAGCATTCGCAACCAATACGTATAAATGTTGCGCATGTGAACGGAGACATTCTGTGTTGTTCGGTGCATGCCGAAGATATCGCGCTATGTTGTACGCCATAAGTGGTCATTCCCCTAGGTTTGTGCTTGCCTATCCTGATCATCCTTATATCCTGATCATCCTGATTCAGACAGAGGTTTTGCTTCTTTATCCGCAGAGCCAGCCATTATACAACGATTCGCTGATCGTCAGAGAAAGTCACCTGAAGATTTTCTTCAGGACTATGTGGATATGCAGCATACGTTTCAGTCATTGTCGATTATCGATCAGATTTTGATGACGATGGATGAGACAGATCGACGGCGGCCCCTGTTGTTCCAGTTGCGCCGGCAGCTTCAAGAGGATGAGATTACGTTTGAAGAGGCGAGGCGCACGATTGTGGAGTTGGAAGGGACGCTGGAGAAGGTGACTGCACCGGCCAATCGGGTGGGGACGTTGTTGGCGCCGCCGGAAAATGGCGTGGCGTATATTACGGTGGGTGGGTCGGAGTATTATGCGAATGTGGATGCGCGGTTGGATGAACGCCGTTTGAAGGTGGGTACGCGGGTGCTGGTCAATGAGGCATTTGCGGTGGTGGGCGATATGGGCGAGTCTCCGTCGGGTACTGTGGGCAAAATTGTCGATGTGCTGGACGATGGGCGTTTGCAGGTGGGGCAAGAACACGGCTCGCAGACGCATATTTTGCTGCGCGGGGCCGATTTGGTGCGCGAGTCTTTGAAGGCGGGCGAGGAGGTGCGCATCGATCCCCTTTTTCGCGTGGCGCTGGAAAAGATGCCGCATTCCGAGGTTAAGGATTTTTATTTGGAGGAAGTGCCCGATTTGCCGTGGGAAAAGATCGGTGGGCAAAAAGATGCGATTCAGGCGATCAAAGATACGATTGAGATGCCGGTGTTGCATCCAGAGTTGTTTAAGCGTTTTCAGTATAGTACGCCCAAGGGGTTTTTGTTATACGGTCCGCCGGGGTGTGGCAAGACGCTGATTGGGAAGGCGACGGCGTATAATCTGGAGAAGCAGGTGCAGGAAGATGGATTGAATCTCAAGGCGTGTTTTATGCATATTAAGGGGCCTGAGATTTTGAATATGTGGCTGGGGGAGTCCGAGCGCAAGGTGCGCGAGATTTTCTCTCAGGCGCGCGAGAAGCGGCGCGAGGGGTTTTTGCCGGTGGTGTTTATCGATGAGGCGGAATCGGTTTTGGGTACGCGGCGGGCGATTCGGTCGCACAATATTTCAAATACGGTTGTGCCGATGTTTTGTGCCGAGATGGACGGGATCGAGTCTTTGCAAGATGTGGTGATTATTTTGACGTCCAATCGGCCAGATTTGATCGATCCGGCGATTTTGCGCCCGGGGCGTATTGATCGGAAAATTAAGGTGAATCGGCCAGACGAAGATGCGGCGCGCGAGATTTTGGGTATTTATTTGACGGCTGATTTGCCGGTGGCAGAGGGTGCGTTAAATGCGCAGGATGGCAATGCGCGGGCAGCGGTTGACGATTTGGTGGCGCGGGCGATTGCGGAGATATATGCCAAGCGCGATGATACGCGGTTTTTAGAGGTGACGCTTAGAAGCGGTCGCAAGGATGTGTTGAGCCGCGGGGATTTGTGTAGCGGGGCAATTCTCGAGTCTATTGTGCAGCGCGCGAAAGAGATTGCGATTAAGCGGTGCATTGCTTCGGGTTCGGTAGAGGGGATCGGTTTTGAGGATTTGCTCGCGGCGATTGAGATGGAGTATGGCGAGAATGAGATTTTTCCGCCGACGGATAATACAGAGGATTGGTTGAAGTTGCTGGATTACGATCCCGAAAACGTGGTGCGCGCAGCACCGATTCGCCCCAGGCGAGAACGACGCACCCACAGGCATGGTGTGGTGTGAGGCTAGGGACTGCCCGTCATTGCGGCATGCTTAAAGCCGCAATCCAGAAGGTTTTTTGTCATTGCACCCACAGGCATGGCGTGGTGTGAGGCTAGGGACTGCCCGTCATTGCGGCATGCTTAAAGCCGCAATCCAGAAGGTTTTTTGTCATTACTGGTGTTGTGAGATAATATGACGCGTTTGGTTGGGCTGGAAACGGAATATGGGATCACGATTGACGGGGCGGATAGGGTCGATGTGGTGGAAGAGTCAATGCAGTTGATTCGGTGCTATCAGCAGGGTAAGTTTGTCCCATTGTGGGATTATCGATTGGAAAACCCCCGTCGGGATGAGCGGGGGTTTGAAGTTAAAATCTGTTGAATGATGCCGATGAAAAGGTGCATTTGCAACAGGATCGCAAGCGCAAGATTCCGTTTGTGGAATTGAAGAGCGATTTGATTATTTACAATGGCTCCCGGTTTTACAACGATCATACGCATCCAGAGTATTCGACGGGTGAGTGTGTGCGTTTGTTTGAGCTTGTGGCACAGGATAAGGCGGGGGAGCGTATTGTGGATATTTGCGCGCAGCGGCGCACGGAGATGCTGGATCGGGGCGTTGTGCGGATGTACAAGAATAATACGGATTTTGAGGGGCATAGCTATGGGTGTCACGAGAATTATTTGATGGATCGCTCGGTGCCTTTCGAGCGTATATTGGAGGGGTTGTTGCCGTTTTTTGCAACGCGCCAGATTTTTTGCGGTGCTGGCAAGGTGGGTGTTGAGCGGGATGATCGCGCACCGATTTATCAGTTGTCGCAACGCGCGGAGTTTTTTGAGGTGATCGCGAGTGTAGATACGATGCACAAGCGTCCTGTTGTCAATACACGCGATGAACCCCACGCAGATGCGGCGCGCTATCGCCGGTTGCATGTGATTGTGGGCGATGCGAATATGTCGGAGTATATTACGGCGCTTAAGGTGGGTACAACGGCGCTGGTGATCGATTTGATTGAGGCGGATTGTTTGCCCAATTATCGGTTGAAGGATCCGATTGCGGCGATGAAGAATGTCGCTCGAGATCAAACGCATGCGTGGTTGGTAGAGGTTGAGGGGTCTGGCAGCCGCCTCGTTCCTGCGGTTGAGATTCAGGATGCTTTTTTGGCTTTGGCCCGGCGCGAGTTTGCCGGGCGCGATCGAGAGACGGATTGGGTTTTGTCGGCGTGGGAAGATGTGCTGGAGAAGTTGGGCCGCGATCCGATGGATCTGGTGGGGGTGTGCGATTGGGTGACGAAGAAGTGGTTGATCGATAGTTTTTGCGAGGCGGAGGATCTGGCGTGGGATAATCCCGATGATTTGTTCTGGATGCAGAGTCAGGATTTGGAATATAGCAATGTGGATCGGGATGCGGGGTTGTATTATTTGCTGGAGTCGCAGGGGCAGATGGTGCGTCTGGTCGGCGATGATGAGGTTGCCGCGGCGATGTCGGAACCGCCTTCGGGTACACGGGCGTATTTTCGGGGGCGCAGTTTGGAGAAGTTCGGCGATTATGTGTCGTCGATTAACTGGGATCGCATTGTGTTTAAGCGCAATGGCCGCCAGCATCCGGTGGATATGAAGTTATTGGTGGATGCGGAGCGGGTAGAGCGTTATAATGAGGTACTGGATAGTGCGGAGACGTTGGAAGATTTTTTGGATGGGTTGGGGAAGGTAAATCCGTAGGGGCGAGGCATGCGTCATCGCGGCGTGCCCCCTGCGTCATCGCGGCATGTTTTAAGCCGCGATCCAGAAGGTTTTTTTGCAGTTTTCTTAATTAAGGAGGCCGTAGATGGATAAGGTCTTGCAGTTTGAGCGACGGACAAAGCCGATCGACCCGGGGGGACCTGGTCCGGGTGATGATGGCGATGGTGGCCCTGCGCGTCCAAAAGTGGAGCGGCCAGATACACGCGATTTGATGCGGCGCATGCGGCGCGTTGATCCCAATCAGGCGCGGCGTTATCGCCAGCGTACAGGCGAGTAGATTATGCAATCGGGCGGGGATTTTGTCGATTTGCTTCGGCAATCAGGCTATCGGTTTCCGGGTGAGAATTTGGGCGATGTGCAGGGTGAGCGCGCGTTGCCTTTTGAGCCGACGGAAGCGACGACTATTTTGGCATTTCAATATGCCGATGGGGTGCTCGTAGCGGGTGATCGCCGCGCCACAGCGGGCAATATGGTGCTTTATGACCGCGCGGATAAGGTGGTTGATTTGGACGCGTATTCGGTGATGGCGATTTCGGGTTCGCCAGCTATTGCGTTTGAGATCGCGCGCATTTTGGAGCATGCGTTTCAGTATTATCGCCGTCGTTTGCTTCAGGAGATGAGTTTGCAGGCGAAGTTGCGCCGGTTGTCGCTGTTGATTAAGGATAATTTGCCGCTGGCGATGCAGGGTATTGGTGCTGTGATTCCAATTTTTGCGACGTTTGATCGGGTGGATGCGCGGGGCAAAATTTATTTTTACGATGCTTTGGGGGCGCAGTTTGAGAGTGCCGATTTTACGACGACGGGGTCGGGGTCGCCGGCGATTCGCGGGGCGATGTATTATTTGAATCGCTGGAGCGGTCGGCAGTTTGTCGAGTATGGATCGCGATACGGCAATCGGGCACGCGCTTCAGCTTTTGGATACGGCGTCGGAATACGATTCGGCTACGGGGCGATACGAGCGGTCGGCTGATATTTTTCCATCGGTGAAGACGATTACGGCGTCTGGTCTGGAAGAGATTGAGACCGAGGCGTTGCGACAGCTTTATGTACAGTACGTGGATGGGGAGGAGGCGGGACGCACATGATGTTGTCGGATGAGCCTTATCGCTGGGCAGAGGCGGTTGCGAATCGGCGCGATTATATTGAAGATCAAATTCGGACGGGCAGTCCGGTTGTGGGCGTGGGGTACGAGGATGGTATTTTGTTGCTGACGCTGTCGCAGAATCAGCAAAAAGTGTTTGAGGTGTACGACCGCATCTCGCTCGCGGCTATTGGGCATTCCACGGATATCGAGAGGCTCAGGCAGGCTGCGATTGATATGGCGCATTCGATTGGGTTTAATTATTCAGAAGATGATGTGACGTTGCGTCAAATTGTGTATTTTGGTCTCGGTCCTGCGGTGAAGGCGGGTTTTGACGATGTGGTGCATTCTCCGTTTTTAGCGCGGGTGCTTCTGGCGGAGTTGGATGGGCAGGAGGGCGCGCAGATTTTTTATTCGGTGGATTACGATGGCGCGTTTTACCGGCACGAGGGATGGGCTGTTGTGGGCGGTGTTGTGGAGGCGGATTTGATGATGGGGCGCGAACTATCGGATTTGGATACGGGAGCGTTGTCCGTGGTGGATGCCGCGGGCGCTGCGCTGCGCGCATGGGCAATGGGACGATGGGTTGGGAAGCTGGATGAGGTGCCCACCGATGCTGAAGAGCTCGAGAAGATGGCGGGGGGGGTCAATGTGGCGGATGTGCTTAAGACGGAGTTGGAGAATTTAGAGGTGGAGGCGGTGGTGCTCGGGCGGTCGCAGTTGGGTAAAAAACAAGTACCGCAATGTCGATGCAGAAGAAATTGCACCCGCTCTGGCCCAGTTTATATTGTAGGGGCAGGTATGAAACCTCGCCCCTATCAGGGGAGGCTCTATGAGAGATCGAATTTTTGGCATAGAAACCGAATATGGGTGTTTGGCTCCCGAGCACGAAGGTTTTGTGAGTCCCGATACTATTTCTGTGAAGGTAAAGGATCACATTTTTCACGTTGATCGAATCGGGATTGTGGATATTCACTATCGCGGTCGGGATGAACCCCCGGGCAATGGGGGTTTTTTGTTTAATGCGGGGCGGGTTTATATCGATATGGGGCATCTGGAGTATGCGACGCCGGAGTGTATGGGGTTGTGGGATATTGTGGCTTTTGATCGGGCTGGCGATGTCATTTTGCACCGGGCATTGCACGCGCTCGGTTTGGCCAAAGAAGCATCGTTTTTGAAGAATAATATCGATCATTATACGGGTGCTACGTTTGGCTGTCATGAAAATTATCTGGTCAGGCGCAATGTGCCGTTTTCAACGGTTGTCATTCCCGCGCTGTTGCCGTTTTTGGTTACGCGCCAAATTTTCTGCGGCGCAGGTCGCGTGGGCAGTTATGACGATAGTTTTTATTATTATGGGCATAGTCCGCGGGATAATGGCGACCGGGAGGATCCGATCGATTTCCAGATTTCTCAGCGTGCCGATCATATTGTGACAGAGATTTATCAGTGGATTCAGTTTTCTCGCGCGATTATCAATACGCGAGATGAACCGCTGGCCGATCACAGCAAATACCGCCGGTTGCACCTTTTGGTGGGCGATTCGAATATGTCGGAGTATGCGACGGCACTAAAAGTTGGTACGACTGCGATGGTGCTGAATCTTTTGGAGCGCAAAATTTTTCCCCAGGATATGGGGCTGGGTGATCCGGTGTGGGCGCTGAAGGAGATTTCGCGCGATCCGACACATAAGTGGATTTTGGACCGACAAAATGGTCGCACGATTTCGGCAATTGATATTCAGCGCAGCTATTTGGACCTGGCACAACGCCATTTGAGGGGGTTGGATGAGGAGTCGGATTGGGTGCTATATGAGTGGGAGCGCACGCTCGATGATCTGGAGTCCGATCCGATGCAGTTGACAGATCGTGTGGATTGGGTGGCTAAGAAGTGGTTGTTGGATGCGTTTCGCGAGTCGGAGAATTTGAGTTGGGACGATCCGTGGTTGCAGAGTTTGGATCTGGAGTATCACAATATTGATCCCAATCGCGGGTTGTATTTTGATCTGGTGCAGCAAGGTAAGATGCAGCGGGTGCTGACGGATGAGCGCGTTGAACGGGCTTGTGGGACGCCTCCGGCTGATACGCGGGCAAAGGCGCGGGCGGCGATGGTGAGGACGTTGTCAAAAAATCGGGTGCGGTATATTGTGGATTGGGATTCGGTGTATTTGGAAAATGAATTCCATTTGAGTTTACGCGATCCGTTTGATACGTATGACAAGGAGGTCGAGGCATTTGACGAGGAGGTCGAGGTCGTGTCGAAGATGATGGGTTTGAGACGAAGTGGAAAATAAAAAAAAGCCGACCACACAGTGGTCGGCCTTTTTTTTACCTTCTACTCCTCCCGCCGCGGCGTCCAGAGTAATGGCGAGAGCCCATGGGCAGGTACGCGCGGGCGGTTTTTTGGCTGGCGCGGTCGAGTTTGGTGTAGTCGAGAATTTTGTAGCGTTTGCGCGTTATGGCGTCGGTGAATACGATTTCGGGAAATGCGTTGAGGTTGAGGTGCTGGTCGCCGCGGATTGTGAAGCTCATGGGGCCCGCGTCGGTGTCGATGTCCCAGACTGTGCCGCCTTCTTTGCTGCTTTCGATGTTGAGTATGGTTTGGATTTTGGGGATGTCGTAGCGGTCTTTGAGGTGTTCTTCAACAAGTGCCCGCGATTGTGTGTTTAAGTCCGTCGAGTGTGGGCAAGAGGCCGAGTTCGGTTCCGTCCCGGTCGCGCAGGCTGATCCATTGATCGGGCGTGGAAAAGGGAAAACAACGCACGATGTGATCTATGTACAGTTCTTCTCCGTCGGCAAAGAGGAGCAGGCCATCGCCGTTTTGACGTATGTCAATGGCCTGGGGGATGAGTTGTTGTATAATAAGGTCCATGTCGAGATCTCCGTAGGGGACGGTCCCTGTGCCGTCCCGATATACCACCAGTGTTTGCCATGTCTGCGGGCGGGCACGGGGACCCGCCCCTACTCTTCAAGCGCGAATTGCATGTCGCACAGGTGGGCGTAGAGGCCGTCACTGGCGAGTAGCTGGGTGTGTGTGCCGAATTCGACGATTTTGCCGCGGTCGATGACGTAGAGGCAGTCGGCGCGGCGCACGGTGGATAAGCGGTGGGCGATCGCAAAGGTGGTGCGGTCTTCCATGAGGCGTTCGAGGGCGTTTTGGATGAGCATTTCGGTTTCGGTGTCAACAGAGGATGTGGCTTCGTCCAGGATGAGGATGCGCGGGTCGTTGAGGATGGGCGCGGGCAATGGAGATGCGCTGTTTTTCGCCGCCGGATAGGCGCACGCCCCGTTCGCCAATGTGGGTGTCATAAGTGTCGGGGAATCCGCAGACGAAGTCGTGTGCGTTGGCCATCATGGCGGCGTTGATGATGTCGGCTTCGGTGGCGTTGAGTTTGCCGTATGCGATGTTTTCGCGGACGGTTCCGTTGAATAGGAATGGCTCTTGTAAGACCATGCCGATTTGGCTGCGCAAAGATGCGCGTTGCATGTTTTTGAGGTCATGACCGTCAACGCACACGGTTCCGGAATCGGGGTCGTAGAAGCGGCAGATGAGGTTGATGATGGTGGTTTTGCCCGCGCCGCTGGGTCCAACGAGGCCGATGAGTTGGCCGGGTTGTACGTTGAGGGAGACGTCGTGGAGGACGGGGGGTCCGTGTTCGTAGGCAAAGGTGACGTTCTGAAATTCGACGCGGCCATTCAGGCGCCCATAAGTTTGGGCATTGGGGGTGTCTTTTATTTCGGGTTGGGTGTCCAGGATTTCAAAAATGCGACGCGCTGAGGCGGCTGCGCGCACGATGGTGTCGTTGATGCGGGTGAGGCTTTCTACGGGGCCGTAGAAGCGCCAGAGGAAGCTTTGAAAGGCGAAGAGGGTACCGATGGTGAGTTCGCCCGAGATGATTTGTCGCCCGCCAAAGAGGAGGATGAGGAGGGGTCCCATTGAGATGACCAATCGGGCAACGGGAAAAAAAGCCACGCGGGTTTTGATGATGGTGATGCTGATGGTGAGGAAGGCTTTGCATTTTTGGGTGAAGCGAGAGAGTTCGTGGTCCTCTCGGGCAAAGCATTTGATGACGCGAATGCCCGAGAGGTTGTCTTGCAGGAGGGCGCTGATGTCGGCAATGCGCTCGCGTGCCATGGTGTAATAGGGGCGCACGGTGCGGTTGTAGAAGATGATGAGTACGCTGTATAGCGGCAGGGGTAATAAGGTGATGAGGGCGAGTTCAAAGCTGAGTCCAAAGAGGATGCCGCCAAAGATGAGGATGGTTGCGATATTGACGAGTACGCGTTCCAGGGTGTCGGTGATGGTGTTTTGGAGGGATTCGACGTCGGCGGTTACGCGCGACATCAATTCGCCAGTGCTGCGGTCGTTGTAAAAGCGCAGTCCCAGGTGCTGGAGGTGGTCATAGACCTGGACGCGGAGGCTGAAGAGGATGTCCTGGCCCGTTCGGTTGAGTAAGTAGCGGCTGATGAAGCTGAAGATGGTGTGGAGTATATAGACGCCGAGCAGGAGCAGGGCGTAGAATTGGAGGAGGTCGAAGTCGGTTGCGATTTTTGTGTCGGCGAAGTCGTTGCCGATATAACGCCCTTCTGTGAAGTAGGGGGTTAATATGTTGTCGATGACTTCGCGCATGAGCAGGGGTTGCGCGGCTTCCAGGCCGATGATGACGAGGGTGGCACCAATGCCGACGCATCACGCGACCGAGGTAAGGGCGAACATAGGTGATGAGGCGGAGGAAGACGTTCATAGGCGGTGTCTTTACGTGTTGACGATTTGATCCGTCGATACGATTTCGACGCCCTGTTGTTGCCATTCGGCTACCATGCGGTTGCCGCGTTTGGGGTCGATGGCTTGTGTGGCGTCCAGGACGAGTTGTATGGGTGCTGTGTTGCGTTTTAGGAAGCCGTGAATTGCGTATGCGTTGCATACGTCAAGGGCAACGCCGTAGAGTGCGATGCGGTCCGGTTTGATGGCGTTGAGTACGGGTTCGACGTTGGGGTTGGTGAAGACGTCGAAGCGCTGTTTGCGAAAGATGATTTCACCGCGGTGTTTTTGTACTCGGCTGATGAGGTCGGCCGAGGTGTTCGGGTCGATCCAGAGGGGGTTTTGCGGTTGGGTTTCGGGTACTTTTTTTTGTCCGGTTGTGCCGGCGATGCAGTGGGGGGGAAAGGTTTCCTGGAAGTCCGGGTTGTCGGAGATTTCGGGGTCGGCTATCTGGTGGTTGTCAACCGAGCCGAAGATGGGGATGCCCCGTTGTCTTGCGTGGTCTGTGAGTTTTTTGAGGTTTGGCAAGCGTTTTTCCGATGCGGTGACGTAGAGTTTGCCGTCGGGCATGATGAAGTCGTATTGGGTATCGACATCCCAGAAGATGATGCCGGGCATGAGAGACTCCTTTTTAGTACAGCAAGTACTTTTCCCTCACGGCAGAGAATTTCTCCAATTCCCCTTCCCATTGTTCCCATATTTGCTGTGCATCCTCGCCTTTTAAGAGGGCTTCGCGCACGGTGCTGGTTCCCATGGGGTGGTCAAAGCGGCTATACCGGTCTTTTGGGATTTTGAATTCGGGATATGTTGCCACAAGATGGGCGAGTATGGATACTTCTGTGCGCGTTGGGCGAAGGGCGATGGGGTCTGTTATGTCTAAAAATATAGCTTCTACTTTTTGGTTGCGAAAGAGCCATGTGTCGGGTACAAGGGTGATGGGTTGAAATTGTACGCCGGGCAGTTGCATAGCGTTCAGGTCACGGGCTGTTTTTTCTGCGTTGATCCACGGCGCGCCAACGATTTGAAAGGGCATGTCGGTTCCAATGCCGATGTGTAAGGTTCCCAGTTCGCCCATGGTTCCGGTTGCGGCAAAGGATATGGCGGCCTGGGGCGAGGGGATATTGGGCGATGGGGGGACCCAATTGCGTCCGATATCCGTCCAGCGCATGTTGCGCTGGTATCCTTCCATGGGTATGACTGTGAGGGAACAGGCGAGCGTGTGTTCTCGGTTGAGATAGCGCGCGAGTTCTCCCACTGTAAGCCCATACGCGCGCGGTACTGGGTATAGTCCCCCAATTAACGATAGCGATTTTTCTTCGCTTATGGGACCATCTATTGTTAGCCCGCCCAGGAGATTGGGGCGGTCGAGGACGATGACGCGTTTGTCCTGTTCGCCCGCCGCTGCGATGATTTTGGCCAGGCTCCAGATGTAGGTATAGGCTCTGCTTCCCACGTCTGTATGTCGTAGATGATGACGTCGATTTTGTCCAGTGCGGATTTCAGGAGCGGCCGCTTCCGTAGAGCGAATATACGGGCAAGCTGTCCAGTTGGGTGTCGCGCACGTGTTCGCCCGCTTTTGCTTTTGCTTTGATTCCGTGTTCAAGTGCAAATAGTGCGACGAGGTTCACGTCGGGGTGCTGTTTCAGGGCATTGGCGGTTGAGATGCCTGTTGCTGTGCGTCCCGTGGGGTTGGTGATCAATCCGACCCGTGCATCCGCCACCAGGTGGGTGTGGTTTTCCAAGAATACATCTACACCCATTTGTACCTGTGTCGCCCAGATAGATGTCGCGAAGAGTATTAGAAAGAAAATGGATTTATACCATCTACCAGTTCTCAACCTTTTTCTCCCGATAAAAAACGGGCAGTTGCACACTGGCGACTGCCCACCTTATTATATAAGTCCGTTTTGGCTTTTACTATACGGTTTCAACTGTTTGTGCCCGTTTTTTCCATTTGCCAAAGGCTTTCCAATTGATGGTTTCGCGTTCGCCATTGCAATTGAGAATACCCGCATGCAAATATTCTCTAATTCGTCCTTTAACTTGTTGGGGAGATATGTTCAATTTTGTCGCAGCAACGTCTTCGCCAATCCCAGCAGCCAGCAGTTTCAGCAACGCCGTGTCGTCCATTGCAGGATTCCTTAACAGATGTGAAACACACAACACCGCTCTCTGATACAAACAGAGTCGGAACGAATTGTAGAGGAAAAAAGCGAGATACTCGGAGGGTGAAGAGAGGTATAGTTAGCAGGGCCAGGGGAAGCTCTAAAATACCCACAACTCCGCATTCTCACTCGATATGCAATATAGCTATTCTCCGCTTACATGCAAGGTAAATTATAAAGGTGAGACGTGAGAAGGGTTATCAACAAAGCCGTCATCGCGGCAGGGTGTAAGCCGCGATCCAGGAGGTTTTTGCCTTTTTTCTCATATCCCAGGCAAGGGCGCGTGGTCATTTGTTTCGTGTTGCCACAGTCGAATGCGAGCTGCGATTTCTCGCGCTCGGTCGCGGTGGGCGGGGTTGTCAAATAAATTGGTTTCTTCATAAGGGTCGTTGTTCAGGTCGAATAATTCGCACTGGTCGCCGGCACACAGGTTGAGTTTCCACCGGTCTCCGGTTACGGCACAGCGCCAGGGCAAGGTGGCCATGAGGTTGATTTTTTGGGTTGCCCAAATTGCGGTCGCCAATGCCGTTCCATTCCATGAATGCGGTGTGGTCTCGCAGGTTGGCTTCGCCGTTTAAGACATCGGCACACGGGCGGCCCGGAAGGGATTCTGGCAGGGGCTGATTGGCCAGTTCCACAAGGGTGGCGATCAGGTCCGCGTGTCCAAAGACGCCGTCGATGCGTTTTTGCGATTGGGTGAGATAGGGGGCGCTCAATATCATGGGGACGCGTGCAGATTCTTCGTAAAATGCGCGTTTTTCCAGCATGGCATGGTCGCCTGCCATTTCGCCGTGGTCGCTGGTGACGGCAAAGATGGTGTTTTCCATTTGTCCGGTTTCTTCCAGTGCCTGTACCATGCGGCCTATGGCGTCGTCGATGATTTTTACGTTGCCGTAGTATTGTGCCCGCAATTTTCGCCAGGATTTTTCTTCGCGCAGGTCTTCGCCTTCAACTGTGTTGCCGAGGTAGTGTTCTGCGCGTGCGCGGTTAAATAAGGCGTGTCCTTCGGGTTTTTTGAGGAAGGTGGGGCCAACTGGTAATGTATCGGGGTCGTACATGCCGTCATAGGGACCGGTCATTGGGGGGTGTGGCTCAAATGTGCTGAATACGAGGAGCCACGGGCGGTGTGTGTTTTCCCGGATGAATCGGTCGGAGTGGTTGGCGATGAAGGTGGCCATCTGGTATTCTGGGGGTAGTTGGGAACGCTGGCGCGGTGAGTAGATGATTTCTCCGGTGGCGCTGTTGTTTTGGGGTTCTACGCCCTGTTCTTTCATCCAGTAATAATAACTGCTGAAGGGCAGGCCGGGGCGGGAGTATTTGTTGCGGTGGTCGTCTTCGGTGCTGATCCATTCGTCAAAAGCCGTGCTGTCGCACAGAGTCGTCGCCGAGGTGCCATTTTCCAAACATGGCTTTTCGATAGGTGTCGGGTAGCATTTCTGCGATGGATGGGATTTCGTCGCGCAAGATATCGCGGTTGACCATGCATTCGTGGTTGTGCGGGTACAGGCCGGTCATGAGCGAGCCGCGCGCAGGGGTGCATACGGGTTGTGTGACGTAGGTGTTTTCAAAGACAAAGCTGCGTTCTGCGAGGGCGTCTTGATGTGGCGATTGTATCCAGTCGTTGCCATAACACCGCAGGGTGTCTGTGCGCTGTTGGTCGCTGATGAAGAGGAGGATGTTCGGTTGTTTTGGCATGGGGTTACTCCTTTTTGTAGTTGAGATAATTCGACCAGTTGCAAATACGAATACTGCCGTAATCGGGCAGTGAATCTCCCTGATAGACCAGTGTCGCTGTGTCGGCTTGAGAAGCAAGGGTATTGAGTGTTTTTATCAAACGAGGTCGGAAAGTCGCGGTTTTTTTAATTTCAACAAAATGACGGGTTTGGCCCATATCAATAACGAGATCAATCTCTACCCCATGACTGGTTCGATAAAAATAAAATTCGGAACGTCGATTGGTGTGTTTGTGGTGTTTGAGTACTTGAGCCAAAATATAATTTTCAAAAAGCGCACCAGCCATCGGTCCACGATCATACATTTCTTCAGTCCGAATGCCCGTAAGAGCCGACACCAATCCCGTATCGTAAAAATATATTTTTGGGCGCTTGATAACCCGCTTGCCGAAATTCCGAAAATAAGGGGGTAAGAGAAAAATGACATAAGACATTTCTAAAATGGAAATCCACCGTTTGATCGTCGGCATTGTCACGCCCAGATCACTGGCAAGGCGAGACATATTGAGTACTTGTGCCGTATGTGCCGCGAGCAACTGAATCAAGTTTCGAAAATCGCGCAAATTGCCAATTTGTGCCACGTCTCGCACATCGCGTGCAAGGTAGGTCTCAATATAGGAGGCATACCAATCGTCAGCATTGCGATAATGGCGCGTGACCAACTCGGGATAACAACCACGCCATATCGCCGTTGCACAAAGTGCTTTGGGCAATTCCCGATGATCAAAAGGAAGAAGTGACAATAAACCAATGCGCCCTGCCAAACTATCCGCTACATTTTGCATCAGCAAAAATTGGCTGGACCCGGTGAGCACAAATTTGCCATAGGTATCGCGATCTCGATCAACGGCGAGCTTGATGTGGTTGAAAAGTGCAGGGGCTTTTTGAACTTCGTCAAAAATAACGCGGTGGCGATACATTTGCATAAATTTTTCGGGGTCGTCTTCAAATAACGCCAATTGTCTTATATCGTCAAACGTGACATAGGTGTAAGCATCGCTC
>CASHTH010001526.1:0-17558 GCA_030341885.1 Geodia barretti
GCTGACCGGCGCCATTGGGGGAAGTGGGGGCTGCACCCTACCCGCGTCCCAGGCCGGGTCCGCGGACTAACTCGTGCGCTGCCCGTTATTCCTCTTCGAGATCGGGTGCCCGTTGCGCATTTGGGTGTGATATGACACCCGTTGTGCAACGAGACTCATCCCCCGCCTGTTGTCCGTGTTACCGCGGATGCTTTCAGAATTTGAGCTACTGTGAATGCTTGTGACCTCGTTATGTCCGATGGTCCACATTGAGTTATGGAGCTTAATCAGCCATACCCTGGCACTGAGGAGGTACTGATCGGCCGGCAGACCGGTGCTGGCCGTGGAGTGCGTCGCGGACCCGGGGAGCTACGTTTTGCCGGGCTCTCGCGGCGCCCTGAGCACTGTTGTGACCTCTTCAGCGTTCCTGCTGGCCGAAGTGGGGGCCTGTTGCGCTCATGATCTTCTTGGAGGAATGAGTATCCTTCGTGATTGATTCCCCTTTGGCTCGGTGTTGGCTCGTCGTACAATGAGTGTAGGAGCGTCTCTTAAGGCCGGGCGCTGGGTCACCGGCTGGTGCCTGCGTGGAGGGGTGAAATATCCTGCCGGGACACACGGCTTGAAACATCGCGTGTTTATGGCGCGTCCTGCTTGGCCGGCTGCGGTTGGCCTCGCTTTCGCGTACTTCCAGCCTGCCTGAAGCCCCTACCTTTTTTGCGTGGTCCCGTGAGTGCCGGCGGTAGGTCTAGATTCTCCACATCAATTGTGCGATGTCACTCTTTTCCTATCACCTCCCTTTCTTGCCCTCTGCGTGCTTACCATCCCTGCAATGGGAATAGGTGCGCTCCTTGCCCTGAACCGATCTAATCCTTGCACCGTCTCGTGCCACCCATTTTCACGGCAAACCCCCTGGCCATTCGTCGTTTCCCTGTCCTGTGCCGAAACCGCATTAGGGGCATTTTTGGCGACGGTAGTCGTGACCACATCGGGATTGCCACGTCGCTACGTTCCTGGAAATGACCAAGGGTCAGATTGGTTCCTTCCTCCCTGCGTTTGCCTTCCCTGACGCCGGGGCGCACGTTATATACTTCCACAACATGGTACAAACCATTTTTCTGCGCCAAGGTGGAGCCGCACTGGAACACCCGATTGGAGTTCCGAATGATGGTACTTCACAAAGTGAACGGCAGCCGAGCTCTATTGACGAAGAATCCTTTGGGGGCGGGGGTCGGGGCAAGGGACCGTTCCCATCATCCTTCCTATTCGCGTCTCGGGTTTGGGCTTCATGTTGCCTCGAGCAGCTGACCATCCGGTATTGAGCGCTCGTCGCAAGTAACACTCGTGTCGTCTGTCTACTACCGTTCCCGTTCGGTGGGCTCACTGGTCCCGTTCGCGGTTGGTTAGTCAGACCTGGGATATGGTTTGCGACGACGTTTTCGGCCTGATGGACACGTTGGGCATAGACCAGGCCTATCTGGGCGGCGGATCGTTTGGAGCCGCCATTTCCTTCGGTTGCGCCTACGTTCCTGTTCCGGAACGGTGCGCACCCATTTTCTTCTCCCTGTCCACATTGTCCGGATGGCTCGTCTCTCGGACGGTTATCTCACCGGGAAGCTGTTTAAGATAATTGGAGCATGGTACTATGGCGTGAAAACGACGAGCATCCCGTCGTCGTTAGTTGTTAGGGGTGGCTAGCGTTCGAATAGCGACTCTCTCCCGCACGCCCGCTTTTTCCGCATCGATCAGGCTCCTGAGATGCCGCAGACTGATTGCCTGCATGTATCGAAAGAACCTGGAGGCGATGAGCACCGAGGATTTCGTCCAGGTGATGCGCGACACCATCTACGCACTATTCGACGCACCATTCCTGACCCTGGGGATGACCAAGCAGGCGCTCCAGAGTATCCGGGTTCCGGCAATGGTCATGCCGGGGAACAACGACGTGCACCCGAGGCGTGTGGCTGAGATGGTTCACCGTCTGGTGCCCAACTGCCAATGGGCCGAAGTGCGCCCTCACTCCGAGGAGCCCGAGAAGTACGCCAGGCGGGTCGTTCAGTTCCTTTCTGCGGTGGAGGCCGACTGACACTGAAAAAGCGAGGGCAACCACAACGGTTGCCCTCGGGTGACCTCGTACAGAAGTCTGGCGCCGGCTAGCGGGTTCGGTGATAGCGGTAGTCCCGCGCCGAGCCTCGCTCCGGTGTGGCAGTGGGGTTACTGGGTAGGTAGCGGTAATTGGCGTCGACGCCGACCTTCTGCCCCAGATCGTTGCGTAGCACGCCGATGTGCTCCACTTCCATTTCCACCACGTCGCCGGGTTCTAGCCAGCGGGCGTTTTCGTAACCCTTGCGAATCGACTCCCGAATCGAACCGCCGCCGACGGTGCCGCTGCCTATCACGTCGCCGGGGGCGATTCGGCTGTCTTTTGACGCTCGTTCGATAATCTCGCCCCAACTGTAGTAGGCGTTGAGAGCTTCGCCATTCTTCAGCCAGTCGTCGCCGTTGACCCTGACGTGGCAGGCCACATCGAGCCGACCGTCGTGGATGTACGGTTCCAGCTCATCGGTGGTAACCAGCCAGGGGCCAATGGAAGAAGCGGAGTCTTTACCCTTGGCCGGCCCAAGGCCGAAAGTCATCTCGTCAAACTGGAGGTCGCGGGCGCTCCAGTCGTTGAAGATGCAGAAACCCGCGATGTACTGCATGGCTTCGGAGGCCGGGACGTTGGTGCCAGCACGACCGATGATGCAGCCAATTTCCAGTTCGTAGTCCAGTTGGTCGGAGGCTGACGGGTACGGCACCTGCTCGTCGGGCCCGTAGATGACCAGCGGGTTGGAGAAGTAGAACACGGGCATTCGGTACCACACCGGGTCGATTTCGCGTGTCCCCTGGGATGTGGCGTGTTCCTCGTACACGATGTAGTCTCGCACCGTGGGGGGTTGCAGCACCGGAGCGCGCAAGCGGACATCCGCCAGGGCCACTCTCGGAGCAGCCACGTTGCTGGCCAGGGCGTCTGCCACCCGGTCAATGGGGGAATCTCCCAGTTCGAGCAGCGCGCGCACGTCCGGCAACGGTTGCCCGGCGCCAATCAACGCCGCCACGTCAACTACCGCATCGTCCTGCAGTACCCCGCAACGCGACCCGGTTCCCGGATCGTAGGTGAGAAGTTTCATAGTTGGGTTCCTTTCCTGTTGAGTGTCTTGGATCAAGCGGCGTCGGAATAGCCGGCGAGCCTCGCGGCGTCGCTGATGTAGTCGGCAGTTTGACGGATGCGTCGATGCACCTCATCCACCGGTTCACAGATGCCGAGGTAAAAGCAGCCGCCGTGCAAATGGCCCTGTCTGGAGTAATAGCGCCCAATCAACGGACTAATGGCGCTGTCTTGTTCGGCCAGCGCAAGCAGTCCTCGCGAGGTGTCCGGGGACAGTTCAGGTTCTTCGCCCGTTCGCGCCAGTATCAGGGCATCGGTGGCCCGCTTGGTGGCGCACCACGCCTTCTCCGCCGCATCGCGGATGTCGCCAGACTCCAGCAGCTTCAACGCGTCGGTGTAAACGGCCCGGGCGTCGGCAAAGCTGGAGGATACGCGGTCGGTGGATAGCATCAATCACCACACATGTCCGCAGCCATCATCCACGAAACGCAAGGCGGGGAAACGTGATTCCCGCTGCATCATCCGGGCGGCATCTGTGATGACTCCAGGGTCCGTGGAAGCCCAGATGAAGACGACGTTTTGGTGTGCCAAATATCCCACTGCATGATGCCCCTCGTTGTGAAGCGGTTGCAGTTTATCTCCGCATGCTTGACGAATCAGTTCGCGGTTAGCGCGCTGGTTGCTTTGGTCATAGATGAGAGTAATTTTCCATTGCGGTTTTGAGCACCCACGATCTGAATAGATTCGTCAACCGTGACGTGCGTCGTGCTAACCCGGTTATCTCCAGGTCGCCGCAAGCCGGTATCAGGGTCCAGTAGCAGATGCTCCTCACACGCCATGGCAGTCTCAACAAATTCTTGCCTGTTCGGGGATTCGCCAACCACAATGCCCACATTCAGCGCCACAGCGTATCGGTCCAGGAAGGGTTGGTAGGGTGGCGGCTCCGGCCTCTCGTTGTACCACATCGGATGGGCGATCCACGAACCAATGGGACTCAACCAGTGCATGATTTGTCGTTTGCCATATCGTGCGAATCGCCAAAGAAAGTCGGCTTGATGATGCTACTCCTTATACTTCCTACTTCCTGAGATGCCCCCGACTTTTTTGAGATTGCCAACGCTTTGAGGCGCCCCAGACGAGTTGGCTTGCATCGAGACTCTTGCCTTGGAGATCCTGCCTCCGACGTGAGACTGGACTCAGTGGGTGTCTAATAAGCGCCTGGTGAATATTGGGCGAGAGGTGGAATAGCGGGGGAACGACCCCTCACCCCAACCCTCTCCCACAAGGGGAGAGGGAGTTTTTAGACACCCTCTTTGAGCATCAACAGGCCGTTAGTGCATGGGCGAGAAGCTGGCCGGTATCATAATCTTGTTTTCCTGGCTGACCCTGCCGGGCGCTCCCGAAGGCCATTGGGGAATCTTGCTGGCTTCGGCCCGCACTTCGGCGCGGTGGTTCAGGTCCTTGTAGGGCCACACGTGCATCCAGCGGTTCAGGTTGCCGAACTCGGTGTACATACCGGCGGCCAGGGGGGAGAACTCCTCCCGGTAAGGCAACGAGTCGGCCCAGCGACGCAGGAGTTCCGGCATTGAGCCGTTTTCGTAGGTGTAGACACGCATCTCGTAGATGTTACCCAGCGCCTGGTCGCCGCCCATCGGCCGCATGAACGGGCCGGCGTCCAGACCTCGGAGTTCATGTTCACGATGTTGCCCGGGGTGATTTTGGGAGGCCAGTTGGGCTCCTGGCTCGCCTCGGCGCGGATACGCTCCCGCTCTTCCAGGCTGTCGTAGCCCCAGACGTGGATGATCTGGTTCAGCGGCCCATCTCGGTGTGCCAGAAGGCGCGATGGGCGAATATTTCTCGCGGTAGGGCAATGCCTCGGCAAAGGCCTCCTCAGCCTGGGGCACCGCTCCGGGTTTCATGTCGTAGGTACGGACTTCATAAATCATAAAATCTCCGTGGGCTTGCCGCCCGGCATAATCTCACGTTCAATAGTCCCGCGTTCATCAGTCAGGACACCGGCAGTGTAACGGCCTGTCCGAACCGGGGCAACCGCTACCCGGCTGCCCGGTTACCCCGCTATCCAGTCAGCCACCCGTTCGCCAATCATGATGGCCGTGGCGTTGGTGTTGGCCCTGGTTACCTGTGGCATTATCGACGAATCGGCAACCCAAAGTCCCTGTACGCCGCGGACGCGACACTGCTGGTCGGTCACCGCCGGAGGGTCGGCATCGGGGCCGATCCGGCAGGTGCCGGAGACATGGCGGGAAGTACCCACGGTCTGGCGAATCCAACTGTCCAGTGCATCGTCACCAGCGAGAACCTCATCCGTAGGGGAGATGCGGTAATCCATCACGTCCCGATACGCCTCCGATTCCAGCATACTTGCCGCCAGCCGCACTGCGTCGCGCATCCGCCGCATATCGTTCTCGTTGTGAAAATAACGATAGTTGATGGCAGGCTGAACCGTCGGGTCGGCAGACGCCAATCGTACCCAGCCCGAACCTTCCGGCAGCTCCAGGGCACAGGCGATGCGACTGTGCGGTCAGGCAGATGCTCGCCGGTCATGACGTTGAAGACTCCCAGCGTGTGCAGCATCACGTCGCAGGGTTGCGAAGGCGGCTCCGAGGTAACGCGCAGCCCGAACCGCAGGGCGCCGGCGTTGGCGTGCAGTTCAACGTGGTCTTTTACCTGGAACGACACGTTTCCCATGGGATGGTTGAACAGGTTTCCACCCACGCCCGGCAGCTCTTGGATCACCGGGATGCCGAACTCTTCCAGTTGTTCGCGCGGGCCAATGCCGGACAGCATCAGAAGGTGCGGCGACTTCAGCGCGCCGGCGCACAACACCACCTGGTCGGCCTCAACGTTGAAAATCTCGCCGCCGCTTTCCACTTCCAGTCCGGCCACCTGAGACCCCACGAAAAGCACCCGGCGCGCCAGCACGTTGCCCCGCACGGTCAGGTTGAGCCGATGGCGCACCGGATTCAGGTGAGTGATGGCAGTGCTCATGCGAACGCCCGCCCGGTTGTTCATGGGGATGGCTCCGATACCGGCGGAATCGGGGCCGTTCAGGTCGGGGTTGCGCGCGTAGCCGCGCTCCATGGCGGCGGAGTGAAATGCCTGCTGGACGTCGGGCCACGGCTCGTTTTCCCGTCGCTGCCGTGGAAGTCATCCTGGATGTCCAGGTCGGTTTCGGCCTTGCGGAAGAACGGCAGGACTTTCAGATAGGTCCATTCCTCGTTGCCGGACGACGCCCAGCGTTCAAAGTCTTCGGGTAGCCCGCGCAGGTAAACCTGTCCGTTGATGGATCCGGAGCCGCCGATGACCTTGCCCTGGGCGATGTTGATTTCGCCCTGCTGGTCGTTGATGATGCCGCGCAGCGACCACGATATTGGCGAACCGGGTTGTTCGCCGTCGTTGGAGTAGCCATTGCGCACGGCTTCAGGCAGGAATTCCGGGTTGGGATAGTCCTGGCCGGCCTCCAGCAGCAACACCGAGCGCGCCGGATCCTCCGACAATCGGCTGGCCACCACCGAACCTGCGGAACCGCCGCCGACTACGATTACGTCGTACTTCATAGTGTCCAATACACCTCCGTTTTCATCTGGTACCGGGCTTGAGCGTGGGATAACACTTCTACTGGCGGGCGGGTGAGCCGGTTACTGGCGGGGGCCGGTCGTTCACTGGTTTATCAATCACCCGTCATTATGAGCCGGCGGATTGCGCTGCGAGTGCCATTCTATCCCAGCATTTCCTGAAATGTGGCCGCCGGCCGCAGTTATTGAGAATGCTACGTCCGGAGGACTGCGCGGTTTGACTGGGAAATGCCGTGCGATTAGACTTCTGCGTGTCCCCAACATACGTAGCGGTCGTTCCCGTCAGATCGTTCTGCGTGGGTAGGCACGTGAGGGTCGCACTACAAAAGCCCCATCGAATGGGTACAGGAAGGGAATACAATCCGGGGAGATGGACAGAATGGCAATCCTGGTAACCGGCGGCACCGGCTTTGTCGGAGCCAACATCGTCAAGGAATTGGCCGCTCGCGGGCATGATGTCATCAGCCTGGACGTGATGGCTCCCGATTCGCTGACGCAGCAGTTTTTGGGCGAGTTGAGCTCGCGCGTTACCTTCCTCACCGGCGACATCCTGGATACTGCGGGCCTCGACGCGCTGCGTTCGGCACATTCCATCGACCAGGTGGTTCACGCTGCGGTGATCACCGTGAACCGCACCGACCTGGAAACCGCTCGCAGCAAGGACATTCTGGACATCAACCTGACCGGTACCGGCAACCTGTTGGAGCTGGCTCGGTTGGCCGGCGTGGCGCGGTTTGTTTACATTAGCTCCGGCGCTGCCTACGGCCTGACCCGTGAACCCGACCAGACCTACAACGAAGATGATGCTCCCCAACCCGGTAATCTGTACGGCATTACCAAGTTTGCCAGCGAGTGCCTCGCCCGGCGCTACGGCGAGCTGCACGGGTTTGGCGCGGTGAGCCTGCGGGTCAGCACCCCCTACGGCCCGATGGAGCGGGTTACCGGCCATCGCAGCAATATGTCGACTCCGTACCAGTGGACCGGCCAGATGTTGCGGGGAGAACCCATCGCAATGGACCATTCCGACCACGGGCGCGACTTGACCTACGTCCTGGATACCGCGTCCGCCGTCGCCACCATCGTGGACGCGGCCGAACTACCCCACGACCTTTACAACATCACTAACGGCGTTCCGATTACCGGCGGCGAGATTCAGCGCAAGCTGGCCGAAACTATTTCCGGAGGTCAGGCTAGTGGAATCTGCAGCCCCGGCAGATGCGGGCGCTGCCCTGGGACCGACTCGCGGCCCACTTTCCGGCTATCGGCTATGGCACGATCTGGGATGGACTCCGAAATACGACCTGGCGTCGGGTCTGACGGATTACGTACAATGGCGCCGAGAATCCGGGTTCCTGGATTAGCCTTGCACCGCCCGCGCTGACCAATCACGGTCTCCGGCTGCTACCAGACGTGTGATTGCCGGCCCCTGCCTACCCTCAGCCCATTCACTCACTGGAGGAATAAACGATGGCGCTACCACCCGACCGCATCGACTACCTGCCCATCATCGACCGGCCCGTCATCAAGTGGCCCAACGACGCACGTGTGGCGCTCTGGATATCCCCCAACGTGGAGCATTACGAGTACTTTCCGGAGAACGAGGGCGTGCGGAATCCGTGGCCTCGCACGCCTTACCCCGACGTGCAGCAATACTCCTACCGGGACTACGGCAACCGGGTCGGTTTCTGGCGGATGCTGGAACCGCTGGACAAGCACGGGATCCGCTGTTGCGTCTCGCTGAACCTGGCGGTGCTGGAACACTTCCCGGAAATTGCCGAAGCCATGATTGAGCGGGACTATGATTTTATGAGCCACGGCATCTACAACACTCGTTACCTTTACACCCACACCGAAGAGCAGGAGCGGGAATTCTACCGGGACTGCATCGACACCCTGCATCGGCACACCGGGAAGCAGCTGAAGGGAATGCTGGGGCCGGCCATCTCCGGTAGTGTGAGTACCCCCGACCTGATGGCAGAGGCCGGCCTCATCTACCACACCGACTGGTTCCACGATGACCAGCCCACGCCCATCAAGGTCAACGCGGGGAAGCTGGTGTCGGTGCCCTACTCCATCGAACTGAACGACTCTTCGGTGCTGCGGGACAATCATTACGGGACTGACTACTTCGCCGACATCTGCAAGGCGCAGTTCGACCAGCTCTACGCGGAAGGCGCCGAGAGCGGCCGGGTCATGTGCATCGCGCTCCATCCCTTCCTGATTGGCCAGCCCCACCGATCAAGTACCTGGACGACGTGCTGGGTTATATCATGGCGCACGATGGCGTCTGGCAGACCACCGCCGACGAGATCGCCGACTACTACATTGCCAACTACTACGATCAGGCCGTAACCCACGCCCAACAACTGGGAGGATGACGTGCGGCCATCTGATCCACGAGCGTATTGCCGCCGGCGTCGGACGCCGGCCCGGATAACCAACACGGTTGCCTGACAGGAGCGCCGCTACTATGACTGCTCAACGTACTTTCGGCATGGACCACCCCCACCATGAGTGGTCGCCCATAATCAGCCGGCCAAGCCTGCGCTGGCCGGAAAATGCTCCGGTTGCCCTCTGCGTCATCCTGGTGCTGGAGCACATGGAATGGGAGGCGCCAGACGGGAGTTTCCAGGTCGCCAATCTGTCCGGCGGATCGGCGCCACGGGCTTTTCCGGACTACGCGCGTGTGTCTCACCGGGAATACGGGCACCGGGTGGGCATCTTCCGGCTGCTGGATGTGCTGGAGGAACACGGCATTCGACCCACCATCGCCATGGACGCCATCACCGCCGAAAACTATCCGTACCTGGTGCGCCACTGCCTGGACCGGGGCTGCGAGGTCATCGGCCACGGCATCTCGGTGAGCCGCATGATTACCAGCAATATGACGGAGGGTGAGGAGCGGGAGTACATCCAGACCTCCATCGACGCGGTGACAAGAGCGACCGGGACGGCGCCCCGGGGCTGGTTGGGGCCTGAATACGGGGAGTCCCAACGCACTCCCCAACTTTTGGCCGAGGCCGGCCTGCGCTACGTTTGCGACTGGGCCAACGACGAACAACCCTATCCGATGACCACCGGGGCAAACCCCTTCTTTGCGCTGCCCATACTCTACGAGCTGGACGACGTAGCGGCCCTGGCCCAGCGGAGGGTCACGGTGGTCCAATACCAGCACATGCTGACCGAGAGTTTCGATACGCTGCGTGAGGACGGCGCCGCCAACGGTCGCCTGCTGGCGCTGAATTTGCATCCCTGGCTGGTTGGCCAACCCTTCCGCATCGGCAGCATCGATCGGGCCCTGGGCCACATGATTGGGCAGGGCGGCGTCTGGGCCGCCACCGGGTCGGAGATTATCGACTGGTACCAGTCCCAAACGAATTGATGGAGTGATCCGATGGCTTCCTCACTGATACGCGGCAAGCACCTGATCAGCCCCACCGCTTCCGGAGGCGGTACCACCGTGCTCTACGATGCGGCGGTTTACCAGGAGGACGGCGTAATCATAGCGGTTGGCCCCTATCAGACCCTTCGGGCGCAGTACCAGCCGGACGCGGAACTCGGTGGGCTGGACTACGCCATTATCCCCGGTCTGGTTAACTCCCATCACCACGGACGCGGCGTTACGACGCTTCAGATGGGCACCTGCGACGACTGCCTGGAAGTTTGGATTCTCGCCGGCTGGGGACGCCGACCCTACGACCACTACCTGATGACCCTCTATACGGCCCTCAACATGATGGCGTCGGGCACCACCACCGTGATGTACAACCATCCCCAGACCGCCGCGGCTACCCTCAAGGAGGATGTGGACGCCGTGCTGCGCGGATTTCGGGACGCCGGTATGCGCGTGGCTTTCTCCAGCTACCTTCGCAACCAGAACCGGGTGGTTTACGGCAATGACCAGGACTTCCTGTCCGGATTGCCGGCAGACCTGGCCGATGACGTGCGCCGGTATCTGTCGCTGGCCGATATGTCGGATGATGACTACTTTGCGTTCTTCGACGAAATCCACCGTCAATACCACGACCACGAGTCCGGCAAAGTGCGGGTGCTGCTCAGCCCGGCCAACGTGCAGTGGAACTCGGACGAGTTCCTGCAACGCACCAAGGAACACGCGAGTCGTTACCAAACCGGTATCCACATGCACCTGGTGGAAAGCGCCTACCAGAAAGACTATGGCCTGCGAACCTGGGGCAAGACCCCGGTGGAACACCTTCGCGAGCTGGAGTTCCTGGGCCCGGAGATCTCTTTTGCTCACGCAGTTTGGCTCACCGACGGAGACATCGAGGCTTTGTCCGGCGCCGGCGCCACGGTTTGCCACAACGCCAGCTCCAACCTGCGGCTCAAGAACGGCATCGCGCCGGTGAACCCGATGCTGGCCCGGGGCGTCAACGTGGCAATGGGCACCGATAGCACCGCCATCAACGACGATGACGACCTGTTGCAGGAGATGCGGCTGGTGAGCAAGCTGCACCGTCAGCCGGGCATCGGCGCGCCCGCCATATCCGTCGAGCAAGTCTTGGCCATGGCCACGGCCAACGCCGCCGCTCCCACCGGATTCGCCGGCGACATTGGCGTCCTCGAACCTGGGCGTCGGGCCGACCTGCTGTTGATTCGCATGGATCGGCTGGAAGACCCATACCTGGAACCTGATACACCGCCGGTTGAGGTCGTTCTGGGCAGGGCCAAGACTCAGGATGTGGCCGCCGTCATCGTTGACGGCGAGGTGCTGCTGCAGGACGGCGCGCACCAGCGATTCAACCGTGCCGACGTTGCGAGGGAGTTGCGGGAACAACTCGCCCGCCCGCTGGAACCGGAGACGTTGGCGACCCGGCGAATGGCGACCCGCTTGTCCCCCTACGTCGAGCGGTTCTATACAAGCCTGTCGCCCGCCGGGGAAGTTCCGTCGGCCGGCGCTCCCCACTACGTGTTCAACAGCCGCACCTGATTGCCGGCGGATGGACTGCGGCGCTCAGGATACCGCGCGACTACGGCCATCGTGTCGAGCTCGCGCGCAACCGAATCGTGGAGGAAACGATGGTACTGGAGATTGAGTCTGCCCGGGGCGCCATGACCGGCGCGCGCTACGTGGAGAGCCTCAAGGATAATCGCGAGGTTTGGCTGGACGGCGCTAAAGTCACCGACGTTGCCGGGCACCCGGCCATGACCGGGATGGTTCACGAGCTGGCCCGCATCTACGACCTGCAACACTCGGATGAATACCGGGATCAGATGACCTTCGTTTCTCCTGATACCGGAAACCGGTGCAGCGTGTCCTGGCTCTTGCCCCGCGCCCGCGACGACCTCAAGCGGCAACGGCGCAACAGCGAAATCTGGAATGAAGAGTCCTGGGGTCAATTGGGGCGCAGCCCGGACATCCTGGCGCCGCACATCCTCGGGCTCTATGCCATCCGAGACGCGCTGGGGCAGGTGAAAAACCCGCATTGCGACTTCGGCGAGAACATCACCAATTACTTCCGGTACTGCGCGGAGAACGATCTGTTCCTTACCCACGCGCTCGGTGATCCGCAGGTGGACCGCAGCCAACAACCCCAGAACGAAAACCGGGCGGATGAGGAGACGGAGGTGGCGCTGCACGTGGTGGAGGAAACCGCAAACGGCGTTATCGTTCACGGGGCCAAGCAGCTGGCCACCGCCGCGCCGATCAGCAACGAGACCTACGTGTCGCTGTCGGCCACCTTCGTGCGGCGCGCCGACCCCAGATTCATCCTGGCCTTTTCGATTCCTACGGATACGCCGGGGTTGAAGATTCTATGCCGGGAACCGGTGTCCCAATGGGTGGGCAGCTACGGGCATCCCCTGGCGGCGGTGTACGACGAACAGGACGCGATGCTTTTCTTCGACCACGTTCTGGTGCCCTGGGATCGCATTTTCATGCTCTATGACTCGGCGCCGCTGCTGCAACGCCTGGGATCCGAAGCCAACTTCCGCGGCTGGAGCAACCTTTGCCGCATCCACCAGCGCATGAAGCTGATGACCGCCGTTGCCACTCTCATCGCCGAAGCCATCGGGGTGATTGAGTACCGGGAGGTGGCGGCGAAGCTGGGCGAGATGGCCACCTACACGGAAATGTGGGCGCACGCCATGGACGGCGTGGAGCACAAACGCCTACCCGGCCGACAATGGCCTGATGTCCCTGGGGTCGATGTCCGGCATGAACATCTACTTCGCCCAGACATCGGCCCGCATGGTGGAGCTGCTGCGGGAGGTTTCCGGATCCGGGATGATTATGCAGCCCAGCGAAGGCGACCTGGCCAACCCGGAGTTTCGCCCCTACCTCGATCGGTATATGCCGGGGAGAGGTGTGGACGTGGAGTACAAATCTCGACTCTTTCGGCTGGCCCACGACCTGGCGGTGTCATCCTTTGGGATGCGGCAGGAGATTTACGAGTACTGGCACGGCGGCGATCCCAACCGCAACCGGATTAATCTCCTACGCACCTACGACCAGCAAGACATTACTGACCGGATAAAAACGCTGATTTCAAAGCCCCTTCGGTCTTGAGTGGCTGCCGCGGACATACGGCCTAGCCCCAGGTGGCGAACCCCATCGCGCAGCCGGTGCCGGCCGGGGAGCGGTAGCATGGCACGTAGTCCACGATGTCCATATCCAGATGCTCGGTGGCGCCGGTTACCACAATCCAGTTGCGTATTTCGGAGCTGCCGGAGTTGATCTTCTCCCGTGGCAGCGCGGACAGCTTTTCGACGCTCTTTGCTTTCATGCCCTGCAACGCCTGGTGGTCCAGATCTTCGTCAACTACGAAGTGGCTCAGGCCTCCCGGAGGCCAGTATGCCTACCCTGATGTCTCTTGGCCAGGATTCGATGGCCGACTTCAGGGCCTGCCCCAGGTTGTAACACCGTTTCGGCGTAGGCTGGTTTGGTGGATAGTAGGTGTTGAGCATGACGGGCACGGTGGGGATCGTGGCCTCGGTCATCAAACGGCTATAGACGTACCCGGAGGCGTGGCCGATGCCGCCCTTGGCCCGTCCTCCCTTGCTTGGATCCAGGAAGCTGGACACCCCCACATCGAACTCGTCGTCCATCAGGCTATCGATAATGTGCCTGGCCAACGCTGAGTCGGTGGGCGCGATCTGGTCTTCCGTGCTGTAGCCGATCAGCGGCTGGTTGCCGGTTGACGGGCCGGCCTCGTGGCCGGAAATCTTCACCTCGTCGCCCCAATAGACGCAGAAGGCGGGCATATTATCGTCCAAAAGGTACTCGTGCTGGTCGTCCCCTACCATCACCAGCACATCCAGCCTGGCCTCGTACAGCTTGCGGGAAAGGTGGGCGATGGCCTTCTGGTTTTGCTGGTGCCGTTGCTCAAATTTGGCCTGGGTTATCTCTTTGGTGATGCGCTCCGAGTCGATCCGCGCCAACAGACCTTCGTAGTTGGAAGTGATGCCGTCGGTGCCGATCAACTCAACGTGGCCCTTGTCGCGCTCGCCGCGTCCGGCCCATCCGTCCGCCGGGGTGCTGAGTTGAGGGCTATGCGAAGATGCCAAACCCAATACTAGCTCTGCCATTGTCCAGCTCCTTTTGCGATTCAGTTTCAGTCAATCTGGTCACGCCGGGTTTGCGAAGCGGCGAGGCGCAATGCAGTCACATGACCAGCGTTCTGCAATCTGGATGGGATATTACCATGTGGGCAATCCGGGTGTAATGCTGGGAGTGTTCGCATCCCCTACCCGACCGACGCTGCGGCCTGCAGATGGGGAATCACGACTCTGGCAACCTCGGCCACGGCGCGGTCGATTTCCTCGGCGGTGGTATATCTGCCGACTGAAAACCGGAGGGTGCCCATGGCGTATTCCAGCGGAACGCCCATTGCCTCGAGGACGCTAGACACCTCTACCCGATCGCTATGGCAGGCCGCCCCGGCTGATGCAGCGAGGTTTACCATTCCGGCCAGAACGGTATTGGCTTCCACCCGCTTGAAGCTGACGCTGGAGGTATTGGGCAGGCGTTTGCTGGGGTGCCCGTTGATCCGAATGTTGCCAAACGTGCCCTGCAAGCCGGCTTCCAGACGGTCACGCATCTCTGCCATGTGTCGCTGGTAGTCGGGCAGGTGATGGTGAATCAACTCGCAGGCCTGACCCAGCGCGGCCATGTGTATCACATTCTCGGTGCCGGCCCGCCAATCCCCTTCGTGGCCGGCTCCGTGCATCTGCTTTTCCAACGCCACACCCCGGCGGACGTACAGCGCGCCAATCCCCTTTGGAGCGTAGAGTTTGTGTCCGGCGATGGACAGCAGGTCCACTCCCAGTTCATCCACCAGCACCGGAATCTTGCCGACGGATTGAGCGCAATCGGCGTGCAAAAGCGCGCCGTGCCGGTGGGCCACCTCGGCGATTGCCTCGATTGGCTCTATGGTGCCCACCTCGTTGTTGGCGTGCATGATGCTGATGAGCGTGGTCTGCGGGGTGATAGCCTCTTCCACTTGCCCGGGGTCAACCATCCCGTATTCGTCCACTGGCAGATAGGTAACCCGGTAGCCCTGGGTCTCCAGAAACTTGCACACTTCAATGATGGCCGGATGCTCCACCGCCGAGGTAATCATATGGTTGCCCCGGCTCCGGTTGGCAGCGAGGGCGCCCTTGATGGCGTAGTTGTTGGACTCGGTGCCGCCGCTGGTGAAAATGAGTTCGTCGCTATGGCATTCGAGCAATTCGGACACCTGCCGGCGTGCCGCGTTGACACCGTCATTGGCGTTGCGTCCGAATAGGTGGCCGCTGGAAGGGTTGCCAAAGTGTTTGTAAATGTAGGGCAGCATCGCCTCGGCTACCCGAGGATCGATTGGAGTGGTGGCGTTGTAGTCCAGGTAAACTGGGTTCATGGGTGTGTTCCTGCGGAATGAACGTGTCTTGCGTACCCACATTGTCATTGCGAGCGTAGCGTGGCAATCCCGTCGCCGTAGAAACGGCGGGTTCGTCGGAAGTGTGGTTCAGCCTCATCGAGATTGCCACGTCCCTCGACGAGCTCGGGATGAGCGGGCGCTCCTCGCAATGACGGATTAAAGCGGTTACGCGTGAGGCATAGACGTGTCTTAAGTGCGGATGTTACCACGAAACGTCGTCGCTGCTGGTCTCCGACAATCAGAGCCGCCGACGCATTGCCGACCAGCACCTCTCGCCATCAACACATTCCCGGATGATTCAGCCCAGGTCGAGACCGCACCGTCTCCGAACAGTCCAGCCCGAGGAGGTCAGGTTCGCGGGTTGCTGCTACGTGTTCGCACCCGCGCGGCTATCTGACGCCGGCGCGTGTGGGTGGAGGCATCTATGGGGATCACCAAGTGGCGGTCCACAGGTCGAGGCTTCTGGCTGATGGTCCGGGTGGCGAAGTCATACATGCTCACAGATGCGCCCATCTCTACCGGCCTCATGTGTGAGCTTCCTGGGTATGGTCGCATGTGACCACCAAACTGGCGATGCCATCCGTCAGGTCGTGTTCCACGTAAACCGGTGTTCGATTACACATCGGTGCGGGCGTCGTCAGGTAGGCTGCCGCTCCGCAGGACGGTCGAGCACCACGGGGCGTACGTTACGCTGTTCCGGCGCGGCAACACTAAACAATTACTGGTGCGGAGGCTGCTCCAGTCCGCGGCCAGACTCGCCACCGACCCGTCGGCTAAATTGGTTCCGACAGTAGTGGGTGGTGGAGCGGGAATCCATCTTCGCCTGGTAGTAGCACGCGTGGCCGGCTGAATCCTGAAATAGTATCGGGGGTGGAAACGGAAAACCATCCTGGCTCCGTGCAGGTCGCTGAGCCGCGACTATTGATGACGTGGTAGGCGACCCGTTATTAACGCCGTGGCCCACGTCCAGGTTCGTAGGCCCGTTCCAACGTCAGGGCATGGCCGCCAGGCTGCACACCCCGTCAGGTTGAGCCGACGGAACACTGCTCCACGCTTGGCCGCCGTTAGCTCGACTGGTGCCAGGAAATTGCCGTCTCGCCGGGGGACGCGAGACCGGAAAGGTGCCAGCTACTTTCGGGCCCAGCGTATCAGACAGGCGCCGCACAACGTGGGCCCAATGAAACCGATTGGCTCCGATGACAAGAATACGCAACAGATTCCTTCCAATTTCCAAACCGGCAAGCCCCGACTCATTCCCGGGCCGTTAGAGATGGTCGATCCGGCGGAGGATTGTGTTAGAGGGTGTCTACAAAGCTGCCTCGGGCGAGTTCTCGGGCGGAGCGGAGAGTGGAATCGCGGAGGACGACTTCCCCCAGCATCTTCCACAAGGGGAGAGAGGAGTTTTTGGACACCTCTTCCTTAAAAATTATGCAGTGACAATCATAGCCATACTTGCGCCTGCCGGGACGGTTTGGGTGACACGCAGGGGTAGGCCACGGCAAATTTTGGGGAGAAGTATAGTCTGCGCGAAATGGAAGGCAGAAGTAGTGGTGGGTAGCGGACTCGTAAGCATCAGCCGATTGTACAGCAGCGGCTCCGCCAGAGGCGCTGACCACAAAAATGGATGCTGAGCGGGGGGAAGCCATAGATGCTTTAAGGCCAACAGGGCAGCGAAATCGGGGAGCTCCGTTGAACGAATGGGTCGTGAAGACGGCCACAAAAGTCCATTCATATTAAATCATCGGGGCCGTACAAATTCGGGCGTCGTAAAACCGAATCGGTGCGGTAGGTCATGGGACGGGGCAAAACCAAAGCAGTCGTATCCCAAATACACGCCACGCGAAACCAGAGATGGAGCAGGTGAAGGCATGACGTCTAATGGTGGAAACGGCGTAGACAGCGGCGGTGTACTTGTCGACCCAACTCCGAAAGCACCGGAACCAGGGCCGCTTCAATGCGCCT
>CASHTH010001527.1:0-15106 GCA_030341885.1 Geodia barretti
GGGTGTGGTCAGCGACAAAGCGATTGCTACGGCTTCTCCAGCAAGGGCGTGGTCTGCAGCGTACCGCGATGAGAGACGGGAGGGGATGGAAATGTGCGTACACGCAAGGTCTTGAGCCCACTCCAAACATTCAAGTAAGCCAGCAAGAGTGGAGCAAAGAAACACTTTGTTCTTTGTCTCTCTAGGAGCAGCTGGCTCAGCAAAGAGACTCTCTAACACAAGAACTGGACCAGGCATGGGAACACATCAAAGGACAGCAAATTAACACAATCACCCGAAAATGATGACATCTTGTTGGCATGAACGTTTACTAAACGTCGTATCCGGTGTGAACGACATCATTACGATTTTGGGCGTAGTTTGTCCGTTTGCCAATCAGCATATACATGATCATGACGTAAAATACGACGTGCGGCCAACGTTGTATCCGTCGCGCGCGCCGTCTTGCAGTATAAAAACAAGCGGTCGGCCCGCAGTCTCCATTGTTTTTTGAGACGCTCCAAGCGCGCGTTGGTTGTTCTCCCGTTACTTTTCAGAGAGAATACCGGCGAAATCTGTAGAACCCACCGTCGTCCTGCGGCGAACTATGTGTCACGGCCTTGCAGCTTTTCAGACGAAACTAGGCAGCATGAGCGAGACGGAAGACACGAAGCACAATCGGAGAGAGAGCGAAGCCAGCCAGCGCTCTGGCTCCAGCAGCGGGGGCGAGCGCGGCACCGAGGACCAGACGACGCCGGCCAGAAAACGGCGACACAGACGTGGCAAGCACCGGCGACGCTGGAAACCCTACTCCAAAATGACGCCCGAGGAGCGACAGCAGGCCGAGTCACGTGAAGCCGCGCGCGCCGCCAAGAGGGAGCGTGGAGCTTATGGGAAATAAAATAAATAAAGGAAATAAAAGAAAAGAGATAAAATACAACAAATAATAGAAAATAAACAAAATAAACCGGCCGCTCCTTGGAACACGACCCAGTTCCTAATGGAGGACGCGGGCTGTGGTGAATTCAAGCTGGACTCCGTATCTCGAACGTTATCGCTCGGGAGTGGTTCGGCTTCGGACGAGGGAGGGCTGGAGAGCCCGGGGGAGAGTGGGGTGGAGAGCGGGGTGTTCTGGAACCGCGACTACGACATGGTGGTGGCGGACTACGAGAAGGTAGTGGCGGAGATAGAGGAAGAGGAGCTGCGGGGGCTGAGTCGAGAGGAGCTTGTGAAGCTGTGTCTCCAGCTGCGAGCTGAGCTGAGGACGCTGAGGGAGGAGGGATCAAATCAGACTCAACCTGTCGAAAACACCGGAGAATAATAGAGATTCTCGTCAACAACTTACCTTCTCTCTCTCTCCCTTCTCCCTTCCCTCGTGTTAACTCGCCACCTCATGTGCTTTCATTGTACTCTTCTCTCCCTTCTTCATTCCCTCATTGCATCGCATGTGTTTTGTATCCGCCTTTTGTCCCGCCAAAAATATTTTCCGCATCACACCATTGCAAGAAGCTGAGTAGACTGTTTATACAGGCTATACGGAATGTTTATAGAGTCGATATAGATTAGCCCACCAGTGGTATATACATATATAGCTATAATATAGATTCCCCAGGGGCTAAATTGCAACATGAAGGAATGAGTTATGTGTCAAATCAGTATATAGGCACAGATTTTGCACCACTAACCAAGCGTGGTAAAATCAGGCAACCAAATGTGAAGCGTGGTGTTGACTTTAATATGGTCAAAAAATCAAACGTGTGCAATGCACAGCATCATAAACAATCAAGTAATGAACACATATTATCGACAACTATTTGAGTTTCAAGACCAGCAGTCACATGACTGTCACGTGATATAGCTAGCGATGGGATGGTGGTGGCCGGTAAGGCTGTTGCGGATGGTACTGCCCTGTAGAGGAGAGAGATAGATAATCAGTGATCAGTGAAAGTAGCACCCCTGAAATGAGGACACCACCCAACACAAACTGAAAACGCTAATAGAGACACTTTACTCTTTCTCTCTCGAGATTAGTTCCATCTTCTCTAAGGAACCTCTGAAATGGGGACACCCCTCTAATAAGGACACTTCCTTTCCCAAGAACAATTAATGAGAACACCTCACTGTCATGGACACTTTATTCTGTCAATAATAAGAGGGGTTCCACTCTAATTTTGCAGACCTGGAGGGGGTTGGCCGTAGGGGGCGGGAGGGTTCCCGTACATTCCAGGGTGGGGGGGCTGACCATACGGAGCACCTGGATGCGGAGCGTAGTAGGGCCCTGGTGGCGGTTGCTGGTAATAGCCCGGGTGTGGCTGGGGAGGTGGGGCCCCGTACGGAGCGTACGGCTGATAGCCTGGAAAGAGTGAACGGGAGGAACAGAAGAGACCTTGACTACGTTGTTTACTGCTGTGCCAGCCAGGGCTGTGCTGACAACCACAGCTAATTGCATATCTCTGATAGTATTACAGAGAATGCTCACTAAAATTCCATTTCTTGTCTACACAGTGGCCAACTGTTCAATGAGAATTAGCTCTCGATGGAACCACAGAACAAAGAGCACTATGACATTGCATTGCACATACAGAGTGCTCCACATCTCACATGGCTTTCTGCACCGTGAGCGATTTTGTGAAAAGTGGCGTATTATGGGTCCAGGGACCCCAAGGATAATAGGGTGAGTAATTAATACACTATCGATCATTCCCTACTGAGTAATAAAACTTTTGCAAATTTTTTTAAAGTTTCACCTAAAAAATTGCCCTGGACTTGAAAAATTTGGTGGACCTCAATTTTGAAACTGCATGTTTTTTTCCTGCGAAATGGTCACTGAAAGAGTTATTCTTTAAAAAGTGTTGCACCGCGCTGATTTATAAGTGACAGTATCTCTCACTCTGAGCTGGAGGCATTTGGGGATGGTAGGGATGACCGCCCATCTGATGAGGAGGCGGGGCCCCACTAGCATGGGGTGGGGCAGTAGGCGGAGCCATCTGTTGGGGGGGCGGGGGACGAGGTGCAGCTTGTGGGGGCGGGGGTCGTTGTGGGGGTTGCCTTGACTGCTGTTGGTACTGCGGGTTCTCCGGTGGTGCCACGTAAGGCTGGTTAGCTATCGTCTTCTGCAGATCTCTGCGTAAAGTAATGTATGTACGCAAAAACCCCGGAGTAGGTCACTTTGGGGACATTGAAAGTGTCCTTTATCCAGAGGTGTCCCTTATTCGGACCTACTAGTATGGGGCAGAACCAGTGTCCTTGAAACAGGTGTGTCCTTAATTCTGAGGTAATATTATAATACACTAATGCAGTATTAGTATGAGGCAAACTTCTTACAGGTGTCCTTTAATTGGAGGGTGTCCCTTATTCAAGGGTAATAATACATTAATAGGATGGGGCAAAAACCAAACGTTCTTTACGGAGGTGTCCTATATTTGGGGGGTCACTGTCATAATTAGTGTGAGGCTCCTTTACTTGAGGAGGTCGTCTTTCTCGGTGCGTCTGGCAAAGACAAAGTCGCTGATCTTGCTCTGCACTCGGACCAGTAGCGGAGTGAGGTCATTGTAGAACTGTTGAGAGAGAGAGAGACAGAGAGAGAGAGGGATGGTGAGAGGAAGGTAAGAGAGAAGGGGTGAGGTGTGTGTAGGAGGGAGAGACAGCGAAATGTTAAAAGTGAAGGTCACCACATCCAACATAAAACACACTCCCTACAACTGACCTTTATACCCTCCGTGATGTTGCTCTGCAGTTGCTGGAAGGCGTCGTAGCCAGTCGCCAGTTCCTTCAACTTGCCCTCGCGCTCCCCGACGCTCTGCCCGCCAGTCAGCTGCTCAAACTGAGCACTCGCAGCCGCAATCCTCTGAACAAGCCCCGGCTGTTTGCCAATGGACTCCTGGACCTGAGTCTGCACCGAACCGTACTCCGTGCGAAGGTGGGCCTCGGAAATCGTCTCCTCGTCTACGTCACCAAAGTCTTTCAGCGCCTTGAGAAACTTGCCGGCTGGAGGAGGATTACATCACGACAACATCATTAAGGTTACACGTGATTACATCATAGGGATTACATCGTGGTGATTGTCTTACTGATGTCGGCGATGTTCTCCCTGAGAGTTCTCTCGATGACCTCTCTCTCAGCTTTTAGTGTCATCACCTCCTCCATTAGACCCCGCAGGTCTTGGACACACTGAGCGAGAGAGGGGGAGGGAATGACGGATAATGTGCATAATGAGATAATGGATTATAAAGGTATAATAATTATGGCCTAAATTGAGAAACTGTTAGTGAAAATGGTTAAATGCTGAGCCCTATTATCTTTGGCAACATTCCTACTGCCGCGTATTCCATCTGGTAGCGAAAAGACTGCCACAACTTGAGGAACCTACATATGTACATGTATACACGGATGGCGTACCTGGCTGCCCTGGACTCGAGGAGAGAGGGCCCCGGCCTTCGGGACAGCTGCCTGGATCTCCGCCACCTGCTTACCCAGGAGGACGACGGCCTCTCTGTGGGACTCAAACTTCTGGCGAACCGTCTGATCTGCCCCACTGGCCGTGTCCAGGATCGTCTTATACTTGGTGACCTAACGGAGACGAGAGAGAGAGAGAGGGAGGGAGAGAGAGAGAGAGAGAGCGATCACAAAAAAGAAATGAAAATCTCAAATGCAGGACAACCTGTAATAAAACTGTCAATTTCAAAAAGGGAAGTTACGTAGTATGGGGAAGAAGGGGAAAAGTGGAAATAGAGAGAGAAGAAGACAGGGAGAGAAAGAAGGGTCCACTACCTCTACTACTACCTCTCTAGGTCTACCTCTTTCCTCAGGTTCTCTGCGAGACTGGCGGAAGGCTGTCGGGACCATTTCTCCCTGAACCTTGACCTCAGCTCGCTGTCCTCCCTCTCCTCCTCGTCCATCATCCTCACAGTCTCCGTCAGAATCTCTCGGTTCCGCTGAACCAGCTGTTGCATGTATAGAAAACACCATGTGATGCCAAGAGAAAAAGGATGGGGAGCTCTGGACAGCTGTTTCTGGCCTCATCAGCATACATAATTATACATGCACACACGAATACAGTCAGTAAAAAGAAAAAAAAATTTGTGAAGAAAATATGTAAAATTCACCATAGATTTAGTAGGTATAATTATTATACAGCTACAGGTACATAATGTACATGTGTGTGTATACAGTATAATTTGTAAAGACTCGTAAAACCTCTGTAAATCATATTGGCTCATGAACGTTAGTTACAATAATATTGGCTCATGAAACTTGAACTGCCATTATATCCTCCCACTAACTCAATTCTTACGAGGCAATAAAAACACACCGAGACACTCGTGTACACACAATCTGTGGTGGCTAGTTACACAGGTGTATGTAGATTTAGACTCCAAAAGACAACAATCGTGTAGACATATCGCCCACATCAGAGGCTATAGTTATGTGTACATTATAATACATGAAATTACGAGTCCCAAAAGACGTATTATACACATACCTCTGGCACAGCGTTCAACTTCTCTTCCAGAGCTCTGGCACCGCCAGCTTCAGCCACTGCTGCCGCTTTCTCCTGAGGAGGGCAAGAAAATGGCAGAGAAACTAGCTAGTTTTTTCCCCCTCGAGAGAGCTTTAGTGTATGTTCCCCACATGCCAATAGTTAATTATAGTTGGGGGATTTCTGTGGTTTAATACACGCCCTCAATGTCAATAACAACAAGGACACTCCCAGTGAAGAGCAATGTACACTAGGATTTGGCTATGAATCTGTTTGTTCCACTTTGCTATGAATACCATTAGCCCATTGTACACACATACACACGCAGAGGCAATTTGTGAGTGAGAAAGCAGCTGCCCGTGGTGGTTACCTGGAGTGACTCAGGGAGCGAGTCACCGCCTGTGTCCTCTATGGCAGCCGGCAGGTTCTTGGAGGCCAGGAGCCTTTTCAGAGAGAGAGAAAGAGTGAGAGCAAGAACGGAAAAAGTAAGGAGATGTTAAAATTGAAAGAAGAGAGAGGGGCTTACTCGTTCAGTTCAGCAGTGGCACCTCGTAGCCTCTCGCACTCGGTGTTAACAAGATCGTCCTTCTTGGTCCCATATGCCTGCAACACAGACACACACGATTATTAAACTCCCACACATTCACTCAATAGACACGACTTTGGGTCAGACTTTTGTCTAAAGCGACGATTTGACTGACGAAAAATGGTCCATACCTGAAGAGCTTGCGAGACTGCCAGGGGGACAAGGTTGGCAAACAGGTCGATGAAGTTGGGTGCCGGGGAGGTGAACGGGAGAGGTTTTGCGAGAGTGGCCTTCCCCGGTGGCTCCAACGTTCCAAAGTCAGGAACGAGATCGTTGTAGATAAAGTTGTTGTCCTTGTTGGCCGCCTCGAAGTCTTTCTTCACCGTCTGGGTCACCTCCTAAAGTGTACGTTAGTTTACAAGAATATACCGAGAATCTGGAGAGTATACAGAGGGAATACTAGAATTTACACTGAGTGTACTAAATGGGGTTACTGTATAAGATGTAAGAATCGAGAGTATACAAGGATACACTAGAGATTACTGAAATGTACAAGGATACACTAGAGATTACTGAACTAAGGAGACGTACGTAAGGCTTGAAGACTCCTTCGCCTTTCTTTTCAGCCTCTCCCAGCAGTTCCACTGCTTTCTTCATGCGAGCCACGGCCTCTCCGTAATTTTTCCCCGCCTGGGCCACTAGGCCCAATCTGTGCTGAGCCACACAGTGGAAGTATGCTGTCTTGGCTGAGGCTGTGGCAAGCCAGCTCTGAGGTAGGGGGAGTGGAGGAGGGGGTTGAAACAGAAAGGAGAGAGGGAGAGGGAGGAAGAGAGAGAGAGAGGGGGGGGGGAGAGAGAGAGAGGGAGAGGAGAAAGAAAGGAGACAGTAAGGGGCCCAGAGAAAGAGGAGAGGGAGGAAGGAGGGGAGGAAAGGAAGAAGGGAGAGAAGGAAGGTAGGAGGGAGTAACACCTGAGTGGGTGTGAGTGAATGGCTACAAAAACAGAGAGGTTTTGTTAAGGACAGAAAACCCTCAACCTTAGTTTGTTTTTCCCCAACCACTACATACACACAATAGGACCACAGCCAACTGGCAAAGGAAGAAGGGAGGGAGGGAGGGAGGGAGGGAGGGCTGAGAGAGGAGAGGAAGGAAGCAGAGGGGATAATCACAATGAAGGTGTATATATACTGTAACAAGCCTCACTTTCTCCCACATGGCCTTGACCGTGCCAACTTGCATGTTGCTGTAAGCTTCTGCATACAGATCGCTGCACTGCATGGCAATCTTGGCTATCAACATGTCCTTGATCCGGTCTATTATGTACGATGGTAAGGAGGGAGAGAGAAGGTTGAGAACAATGACAGAGAGAATGTACACATGGACAAGGAGGGAGGGAGGGAGAGGAGGGAGGAGAGGAGGGAGGGAGAGGAGGGGAAAATGAGCAAAAACATGGAGACACAACGGAAAATGAGAGGGAATTTGGCAGTTGTCACATGACTGTATAGTGCTTGCTAGGGATTATAATACCTTTACATGCTTTGATACAGAAACTCTCCTGAGCCTGAGCCAACATGAGCTGCATGAGAGCCGTCGTCGACTCCGCCGAGAGGTCAGGGGTCGGAGCTCGCTGGAGGTGGGCAAACACCTGCTCTTGAAGCAGCTGAAATGTCCCTGCCGCACCCTGGGATGGGGGGAATTCAGTGGCAAAGGAGTTAAAGTTGTGCTATATATGTAAGCGCTAAATAGTAAATTATATTCAGTTGACAAATGATATTGCACTCAGTGGTCAAGGAGTTAAAGTGTGCACAGTGGTAAAGTGGTTAAAACACCTGTGAGATGTCTGGCCATAAATGTGGAGCCATTGTGCTAATGCATAATGTCGTGTAACAGTACAATTATGGAATAAGGAATATAGAATCAAGCCATATATCGCTAGATCCCATACAATGTACAGACAGAGAGTGTATGTATATAGTAGTTCAAGGGAGAAGGAGGGAGCAAATGAAGTAGAGAGGGGAGGGAAGAAGACAACTAACTTGGAAATGTCTAGCGGCATTCTTGAGTCCGTCGTCGTTGTCGAAATTCTGAGATTTCCCAATCTGACTCTGCAGTGAACCCACGTTGAAGAGTACGCAGCATCTTTCGTAGACACTAGACACTTGTCCTGCGAGGGGAAGAGGGAGAGAGAGGGGAGGGAGGGAGAGGTTTGAGGAAGGATAAAACAAGGTTAAAAAAAGACGGCTTCTGAATGTAGAGGGAGTAAGGAGAGAGAGAGGAGGCATACCTGCTTCTTTCTTCCCACCAAAAAGACCGCCTCTGGCAAAGGCATCCGTCCAGTGAAGCTTTACGCTGATCTGGGGATAATCGCCGTAGTGAAGGTGTGCATCAATTAGAGCGGGTCAAAATTGGAACTGTGGGTTTAGTGTCTATTAGGAGTCATGTGATCCCCACTGACAATGATGTCATCATTCACATGCATTTACTAGGTGCATGCTGTGAAAGCCCAGAGCTCTTTATGTATGCAGGAACAACATATTACCTGTCCTTCAGCTATGGGAAGTTTGTTTTCCATGGCCACTAGCTGATCATAGTAACTGCAGAGTTGCGAGAGAAAGAAGGAAGGAGGGATGGAGGAAAGAGGCGGAAGGGAGAGTCATCAAAACATTGACGAAAAACGGAAATCAGAAATGATAGCTGATCGTTTAACGAAAAACAGCTCATGCTTTCGTCAATGGCCAAACAGTTATATTATACTACAAAATCTGCACCCATGCACAAATCCCCACTAAAACAGAGCCCCACCCCGAACGACCTCTCTCATATCTCTCTTCTCCCTCGGCTAGCTCACCGTGTGATGAGGTCCAGCCCCGTCTCGTGACGGTCGGGGCTCTTGACGACAGTGGCCTCGCGGAGCCCCTGAAACTCCGTGATGGCGTCCTGGTATCGGCTCGGCTGCTCGTCATAGTTGTTGGCCACGAAGCGGTTGAACGGCGCGCCGAAATCCACGCTCTTTGTCGCCTTTGAAGGCACCGCGAGCAGATAGTGAGCAGCCATGATGTCTCCCCTCTCTCTTCACTCCCTGCCGCACAACGAATTCTATCCCGATAGCCTAAGATTCTGTAAAAAAAACTGCTGGGTGAAGAGATCCGTTTTTGGGAGCTTTCAAAACTACGTCACGGATGGTCTCGTGATAGATCACGTAATGGTCGGGGGTCACATGACTTACGCGCGGGCTCCTATAAATTTCGGCCCCGCGACTTCCTAATATGGAGCGGCGAACCGCGGGCGCAATCAACTACGGCACATGGCAGAGTAGGAAGCGTTTTTGCAGTGGAGTAAACTGAATGGCTGCTGGTCTCGGAGCGCTGGTCACGGCTGGAGCGCGAAAGAGATCCCGAGCTACTTCACACGGCCGTCTTTCCCAGGAGTCGGCCCAGCAAGTCTGATTCTCCGTGCTAAGCGAAGGAGACAGGGCCGCGCCGGACGCTTTACAGCCGCCGCCTGTACGCTGAAGAACCGCTACTGCCCCTGAAAAGACGTGTCTACGACGCATCTCGAGCGTCGATCTTCGATTCAACCAGTGAGCGAGGGACAGGAAAAGCTTTGCCGTTGCATCTCTTCGATACGGGCAGAGATAGGGAGAGAGAGAAGGGGCGAGCGAGAAGAAAGCTATGCGCGTGTGGAACCACCCGTGCTCTGGCCCAGGTTAGTCTCCGCGTATATGCCTTCGCAGTACCCTAGCGACTCCCAGCAAGAAGGCCGGGGTAGTAGCGAAACAAAGATGGTGAGCGTGGCCAACTCTCCGCACGTTGTCCGTGGAAAGTCGGCGCCGACGACTCGAGAACCGGGGAAAGAGGCGAAAGCAAAGGTCTCAGGGAAGACGCTACAAAACGGCGGAGTGCCCCACCTCATTTTAGTCAAGACTCCCCATCCTAGACCTTCAAACGCGGTCGTTCACCGCGCGTCCCCTTCCCCGCCGCCGCCCGCCCCTCAAAATCACCACTCGCCTTCGTCCGCGGACGACGACGCCGTTCGCGGAGAGCCCGCCCCAGTCCGGACATCCATTCGGACACTTGCTCAACCCACCGGGAGCGAAGACACCGGGGCGACGAGTTGCGAAGAAGCGAGAGAGGATGGAGAGCAAAGTGTTTGTCCGCAAGTCGCTCTCTCGTACACATCTGGAATCCTCACCTCTCGAGCAGACAGGGTTCTTCGACGGCAGCTGTCGCTCGACGATCGTCTGCGGAGGCTCCACGATCGAGTGAGAGGGAGACAGGGGCGGGGAGTTTGCCGACATGTGCACTCCCAACTCTCGTACGCAGCTGTCGCGGCAAAAGAAGGGGAGCAGAGAAAGGAGGAAGGAGAGGGAAGAGGGTTAATTTCTCGGGCGGCATCGATACCCATGCAGGTGGACGGGGCAGTAGAAGACATCTGCGTTGACCGCATATCCGTTGCACGCAGCCTGAAATTTGAATCCTGTGACACTGCCGACCAATCAAAACGTGACACATCACCAACAGCAATCAACGACGTTGTCGAAAATTCAACCAAGAGTGTCTCAGACCCCTTAGAATCGAAGGGGTCCACTTACAAAAACTCGCCCCTCCTAGGCAGCAGCCCAGATTGGTCGTCTCTCGGCCAGTTTCTCAAGAACCGGTCAGGCGAGTTGGACGGGTCGGACGGGAGAAGCGAGGTCGTGGAGAGATGGCGGCAGCAGCTGCGTGGAGCCTGCACGGGAGTGGGGGGAGGAGGGGAGATTTGTGACCCTGGTGCCGGTGGTGATGTAACCGACACCTCTAGCGACGAGGAAGGAGACCCTGTGCGCTTCAGTGGCCGTCAAAAGAGGTATTGTAAGCGGATATTGGCACTAATGCAGTCTTGTATGCACGTATAAACGACTCACCCCTATTGCCAAGTTCCCTGGTATACTCATTGACACGGTTTCTCCTCCCTTCCCTTTTTTCTTCCCCTCTCTTTTTCTTTCACCTTCCCCATTTATTTTACTCTCTCTCTCTCTCCCTCCTTTCTCAATGTGGTTTGCTCCTGTTATTTCAGAGCGTGTATGCATGTCTGTGTGTAAGCTAACACACCAGTCTGTCATACAACTATGTAAGGTCCTCATTTTCACAATAGTAAGATGCCCCCTTTTGAAAGGAGGTCCTGCTCAGCACCTCTCACAAGAGAATGATGCAACCCTTGTCTTGACACTCTCCCCTTGGACCAGTGTCATTGCTCTCATCATGCATTGTATGTATGTACACTGCCTTCATCATAGCTGGCTTTTGGCATCACAACATTGCTTGAAGACTTTAGTTATGTATAATTGGAAGGTCCCATACATATTGCACATACATTGGGGGTGCCTAGACTTCTTGCATAACTAAGTCTTGCCGTGTGCGTTATTGATCATCCGTGCTAATCAGGACACCTTATAAAACACATCGGATATCTTTTTCAGCAGCAGCTAAATCGGGGTTGTTATTATTTATCGCCTCTGCTAATCAGGACACCATGTTTAGCGGGACGGATGCTGTTGCGTCCTGCAGGAGGTGCTGTCCTAATGTTGCAATCGACGTTGTAAGCTACTTGTCATCAATTGGCAGTGAACCAAGTCATGTGTTCCTGTCTGCATGCCAGCCCCAGCCTTCTTGCCTCTCGTTTTACTGTTCGGAGGACGGCGATTTCATTTTTAGGGCGACGTTATCAGGATGCTGTTGATGAGCACACAATGTTGCATAGGCCTTGATGCATAATAGTTAATAGTGTGTATATTGAAGTTGGGAGAATGTTTAGGACAGGTTTATTAGGACACTGTTTGTTGATCAGGACACTTAGTTGTAGTGTCTTTATCTAGTTTAGGACAGTGATATCAGGACATCACCACGGCACCGTACTATTGTGATGATATTCAGGACAGGGGTATCAGGACACCGTTGTTGATCGGGACACGCATTAGCAGTGCCATGGTACCAAGAATGCAGTGGGCTATTAGCGGCAGTGTTGGTCTTGTGTCGAAGTACATTCGCTCCCATTCAACTATGAATTCCATTATCATGAACCGTGAATACTATTATTGGTCAAAGGTGGCCTTACGTATACAGGTAGCCGTTGTTTTTTGGGCGGGTTGTTTCTTACATCTACAATTTTGAGAATGAAATTTTGACAGACGGTGCAAGTTGTATAAAACGATGAACGAAGTTTTTTTCCTCTTCTTTGCAGGCTCCGAGACGTCTGCCGAAGCTGGGAGAGATCTCGCGGACCAATCGGAGCCCAGTGGGCGTGGCTTCGTCACCGTATCGCCACGATCAACCGACAGATTTCGCACCTCGATGCCGCCGTGCAGAAGCAGCCGAAACAGGAGCCGTTTGTCCTCTCCCCCACGACCTCCGCGCGACCCCTCACAAACCCCACCGCCCTCTGGGGGTCGGGGGTCGAGAGGGCAAAGGTCATGAACGGCACAAACCACACCTCCTCGATCCCGCACCTGCTGATCCCTGACGGAATCCTCAACGGACCCATCCAGGTGAGGGTCTCATTCCGGTACCAGATCCAGACCAGGAATGCACTGATTACTCACGGCAGCTGTTATCGTGATAAGCTGTTGGATTCCACATGTTAGGGGGCCGCTGTGTAGTATACAATTTACCCCCCTTGTGGGGGCAACTGTGAGGTTAAAATTTTGCCCCCCCTCACCCCCCTCAGGTGAAAGATTTGCTGTCCCCATCCCCCCTATGCGGAATGTCGTTTATCCTTGACGACATCGGAGGATACACTAGCGCCCGTACCCGGTCAGTTGGCACGGAAACGACAGGGTTTGCCCATTTTAATTACTCTGTGTGCACGTTGACATGCATGTACAGTCGCGACGTGTAGCGAGCAGCTTTGGCTGAGGGACGTTCACATCTGCCAATTTCCCCCACTCTCTCTGCAACCCTCCCTTTTTCACCTTTTTGAGGTGTCCTAATTTAAGTTGAGCGTCCTGATAAACATATTGATAAGTGAGGTGTCCTGATAAACATATTGATAAGTGAGGTGTCCTGATAAACACATTGATAAGTGAGGTGTCCTGATAAACATATTGATAAGTGAGGCGTCCTGATAAACATATTGATAAGTGAGGCGCCCTGATTAATGTCTTGATAAGTCATTTGTCCTAATTGCTTTTAATTGCAATTACTGGAGGAATGTTTTGGATTGCAATTACTGGAGGAATGTTTTCACTCCATTCCAGTGGCCTGCTGAAGAAACCGAAACGAAAGATCGTCAGACTGCGACGGAGGAAGAGGGTGCGTCCAAACCACACCCCCAAACCAGTGTTGCCGAGGGATACGCCATCGTGGGTGTGGCTTGACGAAGGACTCCAACATGTACTGAGGGACCATCCGTACGCCTCCATGCCGCAGCCCAAGAGGTAAAGTAAATGAATTTCTGAATGGTGGAGCACATTGATTGTGGCGCAGTTAGTTGGTGTTTAACATTATACTGACTGAGTGGGGGGGAGCAAAATTGTTTAGAGGGGGTTTGCGTATTTTTTGCTCTCTCGCAATAATAATTACTCTCTCTCTCTCTCTCTCTCTCTCCATTTTTTAGACGTCACAGAGCCACTCTCTCCAGCAACAGAGCCAGTAAGTATGTACTGTATATATATTCCACATAATCACCAGCAATTTTAACCTCTCCTTGTGTGGGCACAACTATTCATAATCTCTCTCTGGCCGCGCCTATTGCATCATACATACGTGTATATACGATATACTGCACCAGTCGGTGAATGTGTTTAGTGCATGCATGGTGCTCGGCAGTATTGCAGTCCCCTTATGAGTGTGCTGTCCCTCTCTAACCTTCTCCCTCTCTAACATTCTCTCTCTTTCTCCCTTACTAACTACTTCCCCCAGGGGTGTCCTCCCTCTCTCCCAGCCCAGGATTAGCCGAAGTCGATGTCGAAACCCCCCCAACTAAGAGTAAGTTGTCACTTCATTTAAGACTAAGTTTTTAGCCGCGAATATTTTTTATAGGTTACCCAATGCATAGTGTGCCATAGGTTATGAACATGGGAAAGAACAATGAACTAAAATCACTTTCCCACTGACATAAAATTTAACATCTGACTAGGTTTAAATTTCCCCGCCTTGTCTCGTACTCCTTCCCTCTCTAGCTCTTCTCAGTACGTGCTCGCGCTCTCAGCTGCCCCACAGTTGCCGGTCAGAAGAGGTCGAGCATCGATGTCTGTCCGTACTCCCCCAGTCTCTCTCGCTCGTCCATCACACATCAGTACATTCACATCTGCACCACTCCTCTCCGTCCGCTCACTCACTCCCTCTCTTCCCCGAAAGAAGAGGCTACTGAGCCACGCCCCTTCCTACGACATTGACAACATAGTCATACCGTACTCGGTTGCAGCTGCCACCAGGTCACTATAACAACCATCTTTCCCTTTTTTTTTTATTATGACTGTCTCTCAAAGTGTCAGCATACAAGAAAATTTTGTTTACGAAAATCGAACTAATTGTACCAAAAAAAGGCATTTTTCCAAACGTAAACTGGCTGATATTTGCGGTGGATTTCTCCCACTTGGCCAAAATGCATACTGCATTCACCAATTCACTTTCATTGATTAGTTGTCCCAATGTATAGTCCCCCATTTTCACTTTCTAACCACAAATTTTCTCCCTCAACCAGTAGTCATGTGACTACTTTTTTCTCCCCCAGACTTGAAAAACTAGAGTACAAGGAGGTCATGACCCCTGGATGGCGGCAGGTTGAAGCCACGCCCACTGACCACGCCCCCAGCTCCACCCAAAATACAAACATTGAGGTGGGTGACTCTTGTATGTTTAGGTTGTATATAATATAGTGGTGTTCGTATTGACAATACATTGGTTGGAAGACGAAGAATTTTTCAGCATCCTCCCAAAATTTGTGTTTGAAGTGTGCTGCTTTTTCCGTCAGGATTTGAGTGACGATTGTTTCAAGAGAAGACACGACAGGTTTGAAGCCGTCGAGAAGAAACGGTTCATGAATTTCATCAGTGGCAGCTCACGGAAACGTACACGCCCCTCTTCCCTCTCTTCAACCCCCGACCCCCTCTCACACAATTCCTCGTCCTCCCCCTGGCCCCCGTCAA
>CASHTH010001528.1:0-69408 GCA_030341885.1 Geodia barretti
CCACCTACAGGTGGTGCTAGACAACACAGCTCTCAACAGGATAGCAGCCGAGAGACTGAAGATACAGAAACCTACCTTTTCTCAGATCAACCAACTGGTGAGTCTTCTATGGCATGTAACGCGGTATGCGTTGCACAGGATAATGGATTGTATACAGTGGGTGCCGAGAGACTGAGAGTGTAATAGTGTTTTTGAAGGTCAAGATTGTATAATATGTAGTTTTGATTATTACAGTGGAACCCCTCTCTAAGGACACTCTTGAAATGAGCATACCTCTCTAATAGGACGTCTTTCTTTCCCCATGAACACTTCTCGCATTTAGTTAAACACCTGGGGACATCTCGCTAATATTGACGCTTTCTTCTGTCCTATTTTGTCCAGGTAGTTAGAAGGGTTCCACTGTTGTAGTTCCGATTAATTGACACACATGATTTTCTGCAGGTGTCCACAATTATGGCAGCTAGCACCACGACCCTGCGTTACCCTGGTTACATGAACAACGACCTCATTGGAATGATAGCGTCTCTCATTCCCATACCTCGTCTCCACTTCCTAATGACAGGGTACACCCCCCTCACCACTGACACTACTGTGAGAGCTCTGATGTGTTTCTATAATGTCTATTATATTATAGTTCACCCAAACTTCGGTAGTGTAAAGCTTTACACTGAACTGGATACCGTTCCCTTTTTTGCATGTATGTTTGTGCAAATATTTGTGGATACACAACTGTTTTTCTCAAAAGAGTTCCACACTCTAAATTAGCCCCGGGCATAGGTATTAGATTTTTTTTGCCTACTATAAAAAAAACCTATACCAGCAACGGAATTACTCTGACATTTTATAAGGCTAGATTGAGACAAAAACGTGACACAGACAGTTGTGGGGATCAAATGTATTATTGCCACTAGCTATGCAGTGCTCGCGTTAACAGTCGGTCAAAAAAAAGTAAGCACCGTACTATGCATTGCATATAGTAAGCACGCACCATGTAGCACATGAAGTTTATACAGTCACTTAGCAGTTTGAGGGACTGTAATACCACCTGTGAACTTTCTACATGACTGTTTCTAAGCCTCTATCTGCCAGGACCACTTGGTAGGTTGTCCGGCCAAATTTACCAATGATCTGACACTTTGTCGGCACAAACCCAAGACCTTATCATCGCATGCACACTGCTATATGGCACGTCCACAGGGAGCGAGTGTGCGTAAGACGACAGTTCTGGATGTGATGAGGAGACTGTTGCAGCCCAAGAACGTGATGGTGTCCACACCACGACAGAGGCATCACAACCACTGCTACATCTCCATTCTCAACATCATTCAGGTGAACCACTCTCTTCTTGTAGTAGCGTTTGTACGGGTAAACTTGAAGTTTTGAACTGCAGTGCTATTATATATAAGGGCACCCTGAAATGAAGACACTTTCTAATAACAAGCTGTTTTTTCCCCTCAATAAGCAGTTTTTTGCTTGAAATTTAACCCCTAGAATAAGAACACCTCACTGACTTCCTTCTGTCCAATTGGTGCCAGAATTAGAGGGGGTTCCACTGTATGTAATTAAGCTCTGAAAGTCTCAATAAACAGTGCATGACATTGTGTACGTCGTATAGGGAGAGGTGGACCCAACGCAGGTTCACAAAAGCCTCCAGAGAATCAGAGAAAGGAAACTGGCCCAGTTCATTCCCTGGGGACCTGCCAGCATTCAGGTCAGTCACATACATACCCACTCCTCACGGTGTATTATAGAACTGAGCTTCTATACTTTACCGTTTATGTTGGAAACGATTCACTGAGGTTCTATTCTTTAGCATACATACGTTGAGAATGATTATTCTAGTGTCCGATATAATATTAGTATAGGTAATAGTGCAGTTTGGTGTGGTATTAGGGATTAATAGGGATGGAATTTTTCAAAATAGTATTCGGCTTCGCCTCATACTATTTGGAAATGTCCATCACTATATCCCCAATCCACACCAAACTGCCATCACATGTTAATAGTATAGTGCTGTATAGAAGTGATCAGTGTGTTATATAGATTAACTCTAGTCATGCTCACAAGATCTTTCTGCGACACTTGTTCTGGAGCTGTAACGTTATGAGTATTTCATCATTGATTTCCTAGTCACTTGATTTGATTGTGCGATTTCTCTGCGGAATCTTCAATTTTCCTCCGGGGGTATTATCCAATTGTCTCGAGGTATTATACGGTGACATTATTAATTCTCTATGGATCAAATGTATTGGCGTTTTACATAGTATACTATTATAAAGAAACCTGTGCGGAATAGCTTGCCCAAGCAACGTTATTTGGCATAGCGTGTGAGGAAATACCTTTTTTTTTAAGTTCAAAATGCAAACTAATTGAGTTATTATCATACAAAATGGTCTGGAACTAATCCTACTGAAGTTAAAAAAACTATCACTGAACATAGAGTTCTACTTGCTCCAGACAAAATGTTTTCTCCCTCATCATTTCTAAACGCCAAATTCACTAAATTTAATGGAGCGCCAATATTTCCGGTTTTACAGTGTATAGTCCTCATGTAATGTGTCACTGGATACAACCATCATCTTTGTCTAGTCTACTTTCACCATTTTCTACAGGTGGCGTTGTCCAGAAAGCCTCAGTCAGATCAGCGTGTCAACCGTGTCAGTGGCCTAATGCTGGCCAACCATACCAGCATCTCTTCTGTACGTTGTTAACACAGTATTGCAGCAGAGTGTCGTGGGTTCAAATCCCACCTAAGGCAGCCCTTCCTTTTTCCTCGAAAGAAAGAGTTGTCCTGGGTGTAGTTGACTTGTTTGCTTTGCCTTTGCCTTCCTACCTCATCTTGTTATTGACACATGTACAAGTGAGTGATGATTTTGCTCTTATACATGCGACTGTAGCTGTTTGAGTCGACGTGCAGTCAGTTTGACAAGCTGCGGAAGAGGGAGGCATTTCTGGAGCAGTTCAAGAAGGAGAGGATGTTCAGTGAGGATCTCTCTGAGCTGGACGACTCCAGGTCTGTCTTGGGTATATAGCTACAGTGGGGGACTGTCATGTGCTGCTCTCTGTAAAGTTGTGGGTGGAATGCTTCTGCAAAAATCGATCTCGTGAAACCTGTTTTCCTCCCTATTTCTCTGTGTTCTCTGTCTGTCTGTCTGTCTCTCTGTATCCAGAGAGGTGGTACAGGAATTGACAGATGAGTACATTGCTTCCACTAGAGCTGACTACATCTCCAGAGGCTCTGCTAAGGTACGTACAATATCTCTCTTTACTTCTCTGATGTGTTCATCTGTCTTCTTTTGGTGCACTGTATATAGGTTGAGGGAGCTGCCAAGCCATGATACATGACATTGGATTGTTGTGCACTGACTCCATGTTCTTATTGTCCTGTATACCGTCCATATTGTGATATAGTGAAGCCGACAAAGTGGCCAAATTCAAGTCGGGATGGATTTGCGCATGCGCATATAATCGACCTTTGGACTACCCTTGTGCTGCATTGGCTTCGAATTCGCTTTCTTCTTGGGTTTAGAAGCTGTGTGCTGGCCATGCGTCGTAGGAGTGATCCCAGCGCGTCTCCCCGCGAGGACCGGCCGCCCCAGCAACCGGAGAGCGATCTGGCGTTCACACAGCGGAAGCTGGAAGGGAACTATATCAGTCTGTACGAGCGACTGGACCAGTGGCGCTCCGCCATCCAGGCGGGGCAGGAGGTACTTGTGTGGAGGAGACCTGTTCATACCGCCGTCCTGTATCTGGCCGTCCACACCATCTTTTAGTGAGCTCTGAGGCTTTTTGTAGCTGAAATGTTAAAAATAGAGCACACCTTCATTATCACACTGCTATGAGAGAGAGAGAGAGGGCGGGGTCTGGGCGCGAGACTATAGAGTCCTGGGCCAAGCTCTGAGGCCCTCGTAAGCACACCCTATGTTTCTTATCTATCTCTCTTTCTCTGAAACCAAGCACGTCACCCGCATACCCTCTCACTATGTTTTTCTCCTTGCTATTATACTGTTTTTCTTCTCCGGCACTCAGCCACTTTGCGACGGCCAAGGGGGGGTTCCTGACCCAGGTGAGTACACTGCTGTTCTGGGTCCTGATCGGGGACGCCATCTGGAGAGCAGCCACCAGAGACGGCCAGGGACCAGCTGGAAATAACCCCCAACACAACAACTCCAGGTGTAGTAGTCATACTACTGTCTTTATTTGGCTGTATATACTACTTTTTTTGTTAAGCAGAGGTGTCTGTTACTGATTCATGTGTGTATAGTTTTTTCATGGTATTCGGGAATGTGGCAGTATACAAAGGGGTACGAAAAATAGGAACTGCATTGCATGCGTTTTTGCACTGGGCCCTGTTCAAGTTTCTACTTAACCTTTAGGTACTGCCACATTTCCTTGATAATAGGCTTTCTTCCGTATGCCCAGGGGTCTGTGAGGTCTGTGTGTGATGAGTTTTTCCCTCACTGTGACCTCAGGTCAGTGGGCAGCAGGGGGAGAAGGGAAAGGAGGGAGGCAGGCAGGACTAGAGAGATGGGTGGTGTGGTGGCCTTCGAAAGAGCTCTCCTCCTCTCCAATGAAGAAAGAAGGTGACCTCTAGCATTAGCATACACCTCCCCCATAGTTGTAATAATATGAGCACATTTGTGACCTTCATTCTGAGCACATACTGAGCTGTGTGCACACTGCCTACTTCAGTATATGCACCATCTACCTGCGTGCCTTTGGATTAGACACTGCCTAGGCAAATAAATGCGCCTGCCTTGCTAGCGAGCTTGGTCGCACTTGTACTACCTTCTCAAGTTGTTGTAATGTCAGTTGTTTAACTCTCCCTCTTTCTCTTCTTCTCTCTCTCACTCTCCTCTCTCTCTCTCTCTCACTCTTTCTTCTTCTCTCTCTCTTTCTCTTCTTCTCTCTCTCTCACTCTCCCTCTTTCTCTTCTTCTCTCCTCTCTTTCTCCCTAGTTGCCAGCCGTTCGTACCGTTTGAGGTTGTATGTCTAACTCTGGCTAAGCTGTGGATGTGGATTGACAACATCTGGCTGGCTCTCAGACATTGGAGCATCAATGACCCTCTTATGGTACGTAATGTTATATACTGACCTCTGCATAGGGACTTACATATGTACGTATGTCGTTCAACATGAGCTTTGATACGTGCAGAGTTACTCACCCTTATCGGTATATACCTTGCAACTTTCACGTGCAAACTAAATAAGCTCATATAGCACCACACGACAAGACTGTTGCAGTTAGTTAAAGTGGGCAATCTGAATGTGGTGGCCTTAAAAGAGATATTGTCGCCAAAGGTTTTGCTGCGATGTAACCGCAGCCCTTTCGCATCCCATCAATCATAGTTTAGCCCTAAATTAAGGTGCATATTGGGTGAGCTTTCATGTAATTTGGTAATGTACGGAGTTTCATATCTCTCCTGTATATATCATACCATCAGTTCAGTGTGTCTCTGGCAGTTCCTGGTCTGACACTGGCAGTGGTTGGCAGATATATCTCCACCATAGTCCTACTCTATGTATTAGGTACAGTACGCACTTGTTGTATACAGTGGAACCCTCTCCGAAGTGAAGATACAACATGTCTAACGAGGACCACATTTTCTTTCCCTAGAAACATTTATTGCAAGTTAACCAAGGATATGATGTTTGCGGCACCTTTTTAAAGTGCATATATTTACTGCTCTTATATACTTGTACATATGCACCGGTTCATATCTCTCCTACACTACGTTGTATATGTAGTGATGGGTATGATAGTGTGGCCCTATGTAAGCTACCATGACCTCATCCAAAAGACATCCACTCTTATCTCAACACATTTCCCAATCCTCGTTCAACGGGCCGTCGCCCTCTGGCAGTTTGTCAAGAAACTATGTGAGTTGCTCTTGTGTTGCATATATAGCCCACTAGCCCAAAGTGGAAAGAGCTTTGGAACGCCTAATGTATGGGTGCATGAGGCAAGATTGAGTAATGGCCATTACACAACAAAGTGTGTGAATGTTTGAATGCTTCATTATTCCCACAAGCTATGGTGTATACAGTAGTATGGCTGCTAGATTATGACATAATGAGTGTGCACCTGTGATTTGCAGTGGTGTAAGTACGTATTTATACCTCCAGTGGCTCGAGATGATAACGCTCTAAGTGAGTTCTCTCTAGTCAATGGAGGAGACGATGTTCAAACACAGGAGATGCTGGGAAATGAGATCGATCGATTCATGGGCCACCGGGGAGGGGGGAGGGGGAGGAGAGGGAGAGAGGGGAGAGGAGGGGGGAGAGAGGAGAGAGGGAGAGGAGGAGAGGGGAGAGAGGAGAGAAGGAGAAGAGGAGAGGGGAGGGACTGAGAGAGTAAGGCTAAGACCTCCAAAGGCCGTGAAAAGAGTGGATCCTGGGATGTCTGTGCTCCAGGATTCAGTGCTGGGAATGCATGTAGACGGTAAGTATAGACCACTAGTATTGGCAATTATACAACATCAGTATGTTGCTCATTGCCTAATATTGGACAATGACATGGTGAAGATCTATTTGGACAGTGTTTTACAGTTTTGAGGGAGAAGGTATAGAGCATGGCCAAGCCACCATCACTTTTGAGCAGGACTTTTGCAATTCAGAAGAATTTGCAAAAGCTTTGGTCTGCCTTGTTTTTGCAGTGCCTATTATTCACTTTTGCTCCTTTTAAAGTCCACTTTGTTATTCTCTCCCCTACTTTCCCCAACACTATCGCACATAAATTATGTGCTGTATTCTCCAGCATTTCACGACATTGAGGATTCTCTGGCGTCGTTTGGACCGGGAACTGGGGATTTCCCTTCAATCTCCAACTTTGATCATGACCACAGTCTCCAGCTGCCTCAGTTTCCCTCTGACGATGAGACGGACACCCACGCCACTCCCTCCGTTCCCTCCTAATCTGGCCACCATCCTGGAGTCCGAGGTTTGTCACAACTTTATTCTTTGGGGTAGCTTTAGAGGGAGATATATGTACATAATTATGCAACTGTTGTGATTTTGGTGGTGAACAAAGAATTTTGCATGAGTTTTCCGTGAATGTTGAATGTGTAAATCAGGCAAAAGCAAGTCCACCAGTTTGGCCTTCAACTTGTATTTTAGTAGACAGACAGACACAAAATGGGTGTATTGATTCAGGTGTGCCTCATCACATGCACATTAATCCACTGTTAGTGTGTGAGCTGTTTGGTGCCTTAGCTTTGATGTCAGATAATTCACAGTGTACTTACTGTATGTTTTGTGTCTGTCTGTCTGTCTACTACCAATCAAAGACCACACCAGTAGACTCTTTTTTCCTGTGTTGGTTGCTGTGACAACACTCAGGGTATGTGGGGGCGGTAACTAGACTGCCTTTTTAGCACATACTACTCCATCTATGGGATTTTGGCATAAGTAGATTTAGAGATAATGTTCTTTTGCCCTTTTTTGAGCACATTTGCAGTCTTCTGGGCAAGATTTTAAGCAAGTGGGAGTATCATGTAGATTGGGAGATAAGTGGAAAGTATACCAAACTGGTTGAAATTGGCTTTGCTTGGAGTATAGAGTGGGTGTCATGTGTGAGTCTGATATGTATCAAACCAGGTTTTTCAAAGAGTCAACCCACTCAACTGTAGGTGACCACTTATCAAGAATACTCTAATTGAGCGGAGAAACCTTTCAAAAGAGGACACCTCTGCTGATGTGCCAACGCAAGCATTAAGCGAGTGTTTTCTTCCATTGTAAGTATCGAAGCTAAGAATTTTGCCCACGTTTGTCTCCTACGGAAACACATTAAATTTTTTTATGAGAGTTAGATCATCCTTATTGTTGTAGAGCTACAAATGTTTTCCTTCATTTCAGGAAATCTCTACAGAGGATCTCCTTCCACTGGAAGACCCCACAGAGCTAGAATTTGGGCTGAACTCAGAAGTTATTTCGCGACATCGCTCGGCTAGCCTCCTAGTCTCGGCCCCTCCAGTCGCGAGACCACACCCACCAGTTCATTACTCTGCCAGTGCACCCATCACCGGCTATGCAGACGACTCATTATTGCAGGGGCATGGCTATCGGGACGAAGGACATAGAACACCTCCACCGCCTTACGAAGACGTCATTTCATCTCATGATCATATTCAGGCTGGGTCTTATGGGTTTGCCGTTCAACCAAAGCTGGAAAAAGAAGTTCGACAGCGAGATGTACCTCGAAACTCTAGCACTCCGTTTGTTAACGGACAGCAATAGGTTTTACCGTTCAATGCTTGTCAGAAGCGGTGACGATTTTTTAATTGCGCACGCGCAAACCAGCCCACATCGCGGATCAACTGCGCATGCGCAAACACTCGCATGCGCAAACACTCTTTTTTAATAGCCAGCCCACGAGCGGGCGCGGCGGCGGTATCTAACCAAAAATCCTCTTTGTGCACGTTATATCATCAACTCTTCCCTCTTTCGGTGCTGGTTTAGCTGCATAAAATGTCCAGCCCAGTGCTGCAGCTGCTGCTCGCCTGCGGACTGTTGCTTGCTGCAGTGAACACAGCTAACTGCTCGGTGGAAGCTCCGAGACGACGGAAGATGAAGGCGGCGACTGTGGAGGATGACAGAGAGCGGGAGAGGAACCAGCGAGTTAGGTATACGGCCAGCTGGGCCGTGGAGATCACTAGCGGAGGCGATAAGATGGCAGACGTTGTTGCACGGAGACACGGCTACCGAAATCTCGGCAAGGTAGCAAACCTGCTAGTCATTGAAGCACGTAGCTGTAACATATCGCAAGGTGCGCGCGTGGGCTGGAGCTATAACAATTGTCATTGTCCGCCTACATGCACGTAGCTTACAGATTTCCAGAAGTATGCATCATTGAGGCCAATAATCTGTGGATTTTGCAGGTTGGAAATTTCGACAATATCTACCACTTTGTTCTGGGGGAAAGGGAGAGGGCAAGGGCCCCAACTAATGCTCCGTATACAACCAAGAGCTCTGCACTGCTCTCAGAGAAATCCGTGAGAAAACACAATGGTTTACTGCTCCTATCATGCCACACAATCAGTTGTGTGTGTTTACAGCTCTTAACTCCTTAGATAAACGTCAAGTTATTAGGTTAATGGTTCAACGAAACTTTCACAAATCACTAAAAAACAAAATTTCAAATTACGCTAAATGCTGTAGGCAGACTGTTAGAATGCTTTCACGTGCTTTCCTAAAATCACGACAGTTCATCGAGGTCTTATTCTGCCACCTATTTTGTTGTAAAGGTTGGGTTTGCAGATCAACAGTACACCAGACCTGTGTACAAGCGGTCCTACAGAATTCCTCGAGATCCTCGCTTTCGTGAGCAGTGGCACTTGGTGAGTCCAACACTCAGACATAAACTGTTTACTAAGCTTTGCGTGTGCCTCTCCCATGTCCAAAATGTACTGCGTGTATTGGTAAACCACATTAGAGGGTACCACTCTTGCATGGTTGATGCACATCTTTGAGGATGCATAGCTGCATTGCTGTGTATATAGCCTCAGAGGTCTGGTGGCTATTGAGCATTTATTAGTTGTGTTGACTCACCATTGTTGAGTGCTCAGTGGTGGAGCACTCGTCAGGAGAACAGAGTGTCGTGGGTTCGAATCCCACCTAGGGCAGCCCTTTTTATCTTTGTTGATATGCACTTGCCTTGTGTTTGTATATACCCCTGGTTCATGCGTTCATTGGTACACGGTGTTATGAATGATTGCATAGCATCAGGGGATAATTAGCAATTGCATCTCACCAAAGGGGGCTGGGTATAATATACACATAACTGTGTTGTGTCGTTGACAGTTGAACACAGGTCAATATGGTGATGAATACCGCGGCAGAGATCTCAAGATAGAGAAGGTCTGGATGCAAGGACTGAGTGGCTGCAATGTTACTGTTGGGATCGTGGACGATGGTAGGTGACGTGAGAACATTTTTGCTTGTGACACTCATGTGGTTTTCTCATTGCTTTGTAGGATTTGAATACCTCCATCCTGACTTGAGGGAGAACTACGTAGGTGACTTAAGTATATCATCAAAGTTTATGGTGGATGAATACGAAGAGTATGTCATTGGGGCCGAATTATAGACACGCAATGTCTAATGTTGAAACCGGGGTGTCTCAGTGGTGCGTGGCTCAGTGCTGTGTATCCTAAAGAGATCCCTGGTTCTACCCCCCCGACAACTAGTGCTTTTTACTTGCCTTTTTCACCTTGTACATTGTTACGCAATAGTTGTGTATTAGTTGACGTATGGACGCATATTATAATACATCCTCGGCCCCAAAGAGTCCGCACATCCACAACCTTGAATATTGGTATAATATACAACTCAGCGAGGCTCACCTACTCTTGCATGTGGTGTAGGTGGTTTATAGAGACCTGTAATGTGCCCTAAAAGTTATGAAGTTCGATACCATTGAGCAATCACCCATAATTGGGGGTAGGATAAAAGCACACCGCACCCCATTGTTCTCTTGGCACGTATGAACCGAGCGTTGTTGCTGAGTCTGACATTAATCCAATGCAGGCTCCAGCTGTGTCCTACGACTTTGTGGATGGAGATCCTGACCCAATCAACCACATGTACGACTGGCACGGGACACGCTGTGCTGGACTTGTGTCTGCCGCCAAGGATGGCGAGGCCTGTGGCGTTGGGGTGGCCTACAACTCCAAGTTTGGTGGTATTATGCCCGTAGTACATAAATAATTTTAGTCTGGTCCAATTTGGGGTGACTGGGTGGGGTGACATAGTAATCTGCATTCAGTTCTCCACCTAATAAACCTAGAAACTTGCTTATCATTGGTTTGAGTCCCACCCAGGGTATAGCATTGACAAACTTGCGATTGAGTTCAAAATCACACACATTACAATTTCTATGTCATGTTTTATGCAGCAGAAAATGCACCCCACGCGCATGCGCACAAGAGGTTATGTGATCGTTCTGTGTGTCTGTCGTCGTCCGCACTAAAACTGCCAGATCTCGAGGTATAGGTGTCCGGATGAGTTCGAAAGGTGGCTAAACAGCAAAAAGCAGACGTCACTGTGTGCTTGGAATCAACGGCACTTGCCACAATGGCTAGAAATTGAGCTGCAAACGTTGGGTCTTTCGGCCATGCCTATCTATAAGCATGCAAACACACCTACCCCGGTTTCTTCACATGCGCCACATACAGAATTATGTGTGGGGTATGTGCTTCCAAGAGCTCTAGTTAGAAAGATGTGTTTGTATGACTGCTCTGCAGGGCTAAAGCTGCTGGGTGCCTTCACGGACCTGAACGAGGCCAGCAGTCTCTCCTATGCCAATGATGTAATTGACATCTACAGCAATAGCTGGGGACCGTGTGATGAGGGGTGCGTGGATGGGCCAATGCGTCTGACGCATTTGGCACTCAAGACAGGGGCAGAAAGGGTGAGAAGGTTAACCCTACACTGTGGTTGAAGGTTTAGGGTATGTGGAACTGGAATATTTGAGTTTTGGGGAAAACTTAGCTTTGTAGGCCTTAGGTTAGGTTCATAGTATGTGGCATTGCCCTGACACTCTGCTTTACTGCACTGGACTTCTAGTACCTTATTCACTAGCAAGCAAGCTCTTACCATGTACCATGCTTGCACATACCTATAATTATAGGACATGTGTATAGTATGTGTATGGCTATTGTGCTAGGGACGTGGTGGAAAGGGGTCTGTATTTGTGTGGGCCAATGGAAACGGAGGTCCACCGGACGACTGTGCAGCGGACGGCTACTCCAGCAGCATCTACACCATCTCAGTGGGGGCTATTGGGGTGGGCGGGGAGCAGTCCTGGTACGATGAGGAGTGCTCAGCCAAAATGGTCTCGGCTTACGTGACAGATCACAATGGATATAGTGCAGTGGTATGTCCTAGAGCTTTGTTGTAAGTCACACGGACTATATAGAGAGTGTTCAAAGGAACTTGTATACCCTGTGTGAGTGTATTTCTGTTGGGTGCATTGCATGCTAGGGCGACTCACCGTGCAACAAGGGAGTGTGTCAGACCGTAATTTAGCTTTGAGTAGTGTGCCTTAAATAGAGTTAACATGGATTCCTGGCAAACGCGACTGTTATACACATTAGAGAAGTTTTCTGAAATCCAAGTTTAAAGTGGTAAGTTGGGCCTCTAAGGTGCCATTCGGATATTTTTTCGATGCATACCGACATGGACACGACGCTGATCGCATTATCCCTGCTGCGCATACGCGCGCGGGGAACTATTTTGCGCTGGCCAAAACGCTCATGATTTCTCCTTGTGTCTCTGTGTCACTCTCTTAAACTTCTGCTGTCTTCTCTGGCATTCCACTAATCAATGCACGCGGCGTCAATCCCCTAGCCTCACATGAATATGTGACAAAATCAAGAGATCGAAATTACGGGTTACGATGATGCACCATTTCAATTCTGCATTTCTCTTTGTGCTGCAGAGTACAACAGCTACTGATGAGCTGTGTGTGTATGGATTTGGCGGGACAAGTGCTGCGTGTCCGATGGTGGCCGGGGCCATTGCACTCACCTTGGAGGCCAAGTAAGACAACAAAGCTGAGTTCCAGATAGGCTGGATCCCTATGGTGCAAATTTTCTAGCCATCAGGAACTGTCAAACAAATTTGATCACATGTTGACTTCTTTGTGCTTGCTACAGCATCATCTACAATCGTCGCACTAGGTATCCTTAAACACTTGCTGTACTACCGCCCAGGGTAGTGAAGTTTGTTTCTGGGTCTGTTGAATTGCACTAGCCCCTTTTTTTTAATGCCCCATCCCCTCCCTCATTCATGTACCCACGATGACTTCATTGTCGCAGTGCAAACCTCACCTGGAGAGACATCATGTACCTGGTGGTTTTCACCTCTAACCCCTCCATCACTACTGGCGGCTCCTACACAACCAACGGTGCTGGTGTCCGATTCAGTCGACAGTTTGGTTTCGGAGTTCTGGACACGGAGGCAATGGTGGCAAGAGCCAGAAACTGGATCAGTGTCCCTCCTCAAATCGAGGAAATTAGGTTTCCTTCACGGACTTCTGGGTTAGCAGCTGCAATACTTTCTGCCCTTTTAGAATGTATACGCACCCACTTATATAGGTAACGTGTAACATGCCCAGCTTCCTCCCCTACAAATTATGGTGGGGAAATCCACAGGGCCCTTTTTATGTCCAACTGGGTGCATTTCTCTGCACTAACTACACACATAGTATGCTGCATTCAGTTTCCCTGCTGTAAGCCCACAAACGCACTGCTGTTTTGTCAGCTGCTTTTTATAAGTAATGTTCAAGGCCACTGACACACATTTTCCCGAGACTCCATTTGTGTGCAAAACACATGATATGCTAGATGTCATCTGACTTACCACTGCTTACATTGAGCAGCATAGTGACACTCACTGCATTACATATTTTGATGGCATGTGAATATGTGATAATCCACCATCACAGGGTAGCGACTAGCTCCACACCAGCATTCATCTCAGTGTTCTACAGTGGCTCCATCACCTACCTTGAGCACATAGTCGTAAACGTGACACTCCTACCCACCGGAATAACTGACCCTCGCAGAGGTCACATCAGTGTCGAGATTAGGTCCCCTTCCAGAACCTTATCGACTCTGCTAAAGTTTCGATCGATCGATGACACGAATAGAGACTATATCAGATGGCCGTTCATGTCCGTAGCGTTCTGGGGGGAAAACCCTAGGGGGACATGGCAATTAACCATACGATCTCAGAGCCGCGATACCAACGCTGACTACTCGAACCTGAGATTCCAGTTTTACGGGACGTCGGTCACTCCCCCAGCTGTTGCTAGGATACCAAACAGGTGTCACTCTGATTGTGCGCGAGGCTGTGCGGCCCCTGGTGCCGAGTTCTGTGATGTCTGCGCCAATCTTCGCGATGCTTACACCATGGAGTGCATCGACCAGTGTCCACCAGGCTACACACAGAGGAACGGCTACTGTTATAATGGCTCACTACCCGAGCCTGTCTGCAACTCTAAAGTCCCCTCTCTCACTTCAGGTACAACGTATACCATGAAACTTAAAACTTTCAAGGAAGAAAACGTTGCGATTTGTGATTTCAGTAGGAAATATTTGGGAATGAATTGCTTGTCCTCGCACAGTCCCATCTATGTACAAGGTTTTTCTCAATTTCACTGGGTAACTCCTAACCAACAACATTTTGCTGAGAATTTCCCCCAGATTTTTAGTAGTTCCTTGTACACATACAGTAGTTCTGCAAGTGTGCAGCAGAGAGCTCATACTAAGCTTTGTGTGTGTTGTTGCACAGGATCATGTGTGGAGGCAGGATACGATGGGTGCTGCAGTGAGGGCAAGTGTGAGGGAACCATTTCCAGCAGTCCATTCGGACTCTGCCACTGCGACAAAATCTGCCACAATATAAACGACTGTTGCAGAGATATTGAAGAGGTCAACTGCACCAGACAAGGTATATACACATCAGTAGGCCATAAGGTCACAGTCCCCAGAAGCTACTCCTGTCTTGATTATCTTTCTCTCCATTTTCTCCAGGGCTTGTAACTTCTCCAATGCGTTACATGACTCTGCGTGGTAATGATGATGTGCCAACTCAGGTTGTTCCTATTACTGATGATGGAGCATCGCCTGTCATCAGAATACCAGTTCCTTTCCCAATTGGATCTTCCCTTCATAGAACCGTTTACGTATGTGAGATCAGGATAACGGCTGGGTTTTTTTTACCATGGTGAACTTATAGGGTGGTATACCTAAAGCTCTATTTGGAAGGCTTTTTTTAAGTGCATCGGATCAGGGAAAGATTAAGGGAAACTCATAGCTATTGGTGTAAATATTTTCTTAAGTGTTACGTCTTTCCTTTGCCTTGAATCAATGCAGGTTGGAACAAATGGCTACATTTCGTTTGACAAGGTGTTCACAGACTACTCACCATTTGAATACCCGGGAAATTCCCGGGTTACCCTCGTGTCCCCCTTCTTTGTCGACATCGATACATCCTATGGCACGGGAAAGATCCGATACGAAATCCACACACCTAGCCAGTCGCCAGCCCTCTTTGAAGACATCAATCATATCATCAACGAACAGATGGATGCTGCATTTGCCGGCAAGTGGCTGTTGCTTGCCGAGTGGAGAAATTGTCCCGAATTTGGTAGGAGTCAATCAATTGTGAGTTTCTTACAAATGTACCAGTTCAGCATTGAAATGTGTACCATTGAAACTTAGGGCTACTAGAATCACCTTGGTTTCCAGTGAAGATAGGCCTTGTCAAAGAACCGTAATGTGTGAAGAGAGAGATCATAGAGACTGCATACCAATGGTGTTAGCCAAGAAGCAATTGGAGGGAAGGGGGGACTTGTCACCAGTTCGCTCCATATATCGTACGATACGTTTTATGCTAAGCACATTTCAACAAAGTAGTGGGAGCAGGTTTCGAATAGGAGACCTCTGCTCTCTTACTTTAGCTAAAACCCTAGTATATTATACATGTACTATTTCCTTTTGCAGACCAACACTTTCCAAGGAATTGTTGTGACCGACCTTTCAGAGTCGTACGCAGTGTACATTTACAACTGCCATGATATGCAGTTCTCGGGCAGTGCCTCGATTGGGTTCACCTCCCACACCTACGAGCTGTTTGCCAACCATCGACTCAGTGGCTACAATGCCAGGAACATAGGCTGTGTCAACTCGGGGCAGAGTGACTGGGTGAATCTGGTGTACAAATTGACCAGGGAAGACCTGCAGCCAATACAGCCAACTGGTACTTTCATACTAGTATTTTGGGCGAATGTTTGGCCAGCGGGAGTGAGTCTGTTTACAACCAGCACCTGCAATGTTTTGTATTCACACTGCATGCGCAATTGGACAAAGTACTGACATAGAAAATTTGTCCTGTTGCAGACCACTAGGTTAGCTTGCTCCTGCTCGCCAATGAAGTGCTTTTGCCAACTCAGAGCCACTAAGCTGCAATTTATATATAGTTAACCCTCAGTGCACCTGCGCAGTGAGGGTTACTAATGATGTATTTTTCTTCTTGACTCTACAGACCTTTATGATGAATGTGAACTAGGCTTACATCACTGTGAGCAGGAGTGCATCGATCTACCCACCAACTACGTCTGCTCCTGCTACGAAGGCTACGCCCTCCAGAGAGACGGGGTCAACTGCTTCCCATACTGTCACGCAGACTTTACGACAGAGGTGGGGGAATTCAACACACCCAGCTGGCCAGACAACTACCCGCAAAGGTTCTTCTGCGAGTGGAACATCGACCTCACAGAAACTCTGGAAGGCACGGACTACTTTCTCGTGCTCAGGGTTGATTCCTCTGCATACGGGATGGAAAGCAACTGCTCTGAGGAGTACATACAGTTCTTTGATGGGCTGTCATACAATACGTCACTGGGTAAATTCTGTGGTACAATTCCACCGAGGCCTATTGCTATGTCCGGGCTGGAGGCAAGGGTTGTGTTTGTAGCAAGTGACGAGCATCCAGATCATCTAAGAGGAGTGAGAATAACTTACTCTGTCGCTCTACTTGGTGAGGATAATTGAATGCATAGTTAATGCATGAGTTAAGCCCCCCAAATTTTTTTCCAATAATGGGTAATGCGTAAAGTGTTGCACTGATTTCTGTTGATCCTTTCAGAGAATGAATGCGAGAGAAACAATGGTGGCTGTGAGCACATTTGCAGAGATTCCCCATACTCTTACACCTGTGAATGTGATGCTGGCTACCAGCTGAGAGCCGATGGAAAGAGTTGTTACGGTATGCACACTTCCAATCCACCTTTTGGTTTAGCTGCAAAGTCAAGGATTAGGACAAGGAGCTGGTGTGGATTGTTTCAGCAAAAAGTGTCCATTAGCCAATTCTTGCCATTTTTTGGCTAACAGTTATGGGAACTGTGGCACTAAGTGTTGAGTTTTCCTTCCCAGATGTTGATGAGTGCGCAGGATCTCATGGCTGCAACCAGGTGTGCATCAATACCCTCGGATCGTACAACTGCAGCTGCGAGGAAGACTTTGTCCTCAGCGCTGATTCCAGGACCTGCCTTCCCTCCTGCAACGCCACATACACAGCTCTCTCAGGTTCATTCCAGACCCCCGGCTGGCCAGTGTCCTACCCTCAATACAACTTCGCCTGTCTGTGGACTATCGATCTGCAAGAGGATGACAATTATGCCATACACTTCAGTGTAAACAGCACTGCATATGGGATTCTCGGTAGACCTCCCTGCCCCACAGAGTATCTGGAGTTCCACGATGGGTTGACAAGAAATGCACCATCACTCGGAAAGTTTTGCTTCATCACAGTGCCCGATGATGTTGTGACATCTTCTGGCCAAGCGTTGGTTGTGTTCAAAGCTATTGACTTTAACCGGCCTCCAAGTCGCAAGGGAGCCCGGATCACTTATGAGGCTTTCAGAATAGGTATACATTTATCTCTCTCCCCTTCAGAATAGGTAGCTCATATCCATTGGATTATTAAAGGGACCCACCCAGACTGTCTTATACCTCAACATCAACAACTCTGTCGTTTCAAAGCGCCATAAACTATATATACTCTTTGTTGTTTAACCACTGATTTACATTCTCTTCTTGTGCAGTTGATGAATGTCTCATTGCTAACGGAGGGTGTGAACATATCTGTCAGAATACCGCTCTATCATTCAGTTGCCATTGTGACGAAAGCTACACCCTGAGGGCTGATGGACACAGTTGTGATGGTAATGACAGTAAAAGCAAGCTCATAACCACAGGGGCAATCCCCCTGTCTGTTGAACCATCCATTCCCGAGTATCAGCCACAGGGAGACCAACATAATATACAAAAGAGAAATTTCTTCTCCATTTTCTCATGTTCTTTGGAGGCTACTTTAACCTCTTGCTACAATCAGTGTCTACAGCGTGCAGCTGACGTAGGTACATAAAAACTCTGGAGATTAACACAGCATTTTAAGTAGCCTGTGTGTTGTTCTGGTCATAAAGTGATGGTTGCCACTTTATGTTTGATTTTGCAGATGTAGATGAATGTACTTTGGGGACAGATGACTGTGAGCAGGTCTGCGTCAATGTTAATGGGTCGTACCGCTGTGACTGTGAAGAGGGCTATGCCATCAACAGTGATGGAAGAACGTGCAGGATTTCCTGCGGAGGGAGCTACACAGCCAACAGTGGCAGCTTCCATACGCCTGGTTGGCCAACCCACCACCCTCTGGGATTCCGCTGCGAGTGGTACATCAACCCAGAAAACTCCTCCTCAAACCATATCTTATCTCTCACCGTCGACGACCGCTTTGGAATACACGGGCGTTCTCCTTGTCCCACGGACTACCTGCAGTTTCACGATGGAAGCACAACTGCAGCAACATCGTTGGGTATCTTTTGTTTTCTGACAGCACCAGATACACTCTACACTACCTCCAGCCAGGCAGTGATTGTGTTTCAAGCCAGCAGATTCCCTCACCTTCCTTCTCGAGTTGGTGCCAGAATCACCTACCAACTCTTTACCATTGGTAGGGTAGAGTACCAATTGAGGGAGTACTTTATTGCTAGTTATTCTCTTCCATAGAAAATGAATGTGAAGTTGATAATGGTGGTTGTGAGGGAACATGTGTGGACACACGGACATCATTCGAGTGTCAATGTGATGATGGGTACTCTTTGGCACCAGATGGGCGCAGTTGTGAAGGTAACTTTGAGCCCCATTATGATTCTAAGCCACCACATCATTAAAAGTTCATGTTTACAACTATGTACCGATTTTTTGCCAACGAGTGAGAGATTTTTGGGTTTCTTACAGATCTGGATGAGTGTTCTTTGGGCACACATAGTTGTCAGCAGCTCTGTATCAACAGTGATGGATCTTATGGCTGTGACTGTGAAGAGGGCTATGCCCTCAACAGTGATGGAAGAACATGCAGGATTTCCTGTGGTGGGAACTACACAGCCAACAATGGCAGCTTCCACTCTCCTGGCTGGCCAACCCACTACCCTCTGGACTTCCGCTGCGAGTGGTACATCAACCCAGAATCCTCCTCCTCAAACACTATCCTCTCTCTCACCGTCGACGACTCAAACTATGGCATACACGGAACAGCTCCATGCTCAAGAGACTATCTCGAGTTTTATGATGGTAGCACCACTTCTGGTGGGTTACCAGAGCGGTTTTGTGGCCTTACAACACCAGGCGTTCAGTACGCTAGTTCGAGCCAGGCAGTAGTCGTATTCAACTCGGGCAATATCCCTCAACAATCAAGTCGTGCTGGGGCTAAAATCACTTATCAACTCTTTGAACTAGGTATGTACAATACAGCTTTAAAACATTTTTATTGTTATATACCCTCTTGTACAGTCGATGAGTGCGAAGCCAATAATGGCGGATGTGAAGGGCCTTGTGTAAACACTCTGAGTTCATTCGAGTGCCGGTGTCCAGATGGGTACTCTTTGACTGCCGACAGACTCAGCTGTGAAGGTAAGAGCAGGCAGTAGTTGCTGCTCCACTCTCCAGGCAATGCAATGGTCTTTACTTGATCCACTACGCTGGTGTACTGAAAACTCCCAGGGTTTTATAGGCCACTTCTACCGAAGCAGTTGTGGTTTCTCTCACTCTAATGGCTTTGCTCATGACAACTTGTATAGTGGTTACACGTTTGGCGTTCTTGATTCATTGTGTTTCTCTCCACAGATGTTAATGAGTGTACAAGCAGCCACAATGACTACTGTGGTGGATTATGTGTCAATACAGAAGGCTCCTTCCATTGTTCGTGCAGTTCTGACTTCAGACTTGATAGCGACGGCAGAACATGCATCCCTGAATGTGGCGTCACTTATTCATGGACTCTGGCAGCATAGCCACACCAGGGTGGCCAGATTTCTGCCCCTCCCTCAGCTTCTCATGCGAGTGGGTAGTCGAAACCTGTAACGATACAATCATAGACTTTGCATTTAAAGAGCCATTTGGAATACTAGGCTCTCCGCCTTGCGCGACAGACTCAGTTGAACTAATAGATGGCCCCAGAGACTCTGCCTCCCTGGGAACGTTCTGTTCCCTGCAAGTACCAGAACCGGTCCATTCATCTACCAACGTAGCCACTGTGGTCTTTCAGGCCAGCAACCAACCTCATTCTTCTCAACACGTTGGTGTCAACATCACTTTTATCGCACTCAATAAAGGTAAGGGAGAACTCTTTATTGATGGCAAAGAAACTTCAAGTTATATGGCTCTTTACGTCTTTCCTTTTCAATAGTGAATGAGTGTGAAGTTGAAAATGGTGGTTGTGAGCAGATTTGCGTGGATCACCCCAAATATTTTACCTGTCATTGCGAACCTGGATACACTTTTGGCAAGCAATGGCAGAAACTGCAGTGGTGAGTCTGTCGGCTTCACACTCTTTGTAGTGTGGTGAGTGGGTGGTGTTCGTATGCAGATATCAATGAGTGTTCCCAAAGGCACAACTGTCCAGAGCGGTGTGTGAACACGCCGGGGTCGTTCTACTGCGACTGCAATGATCCAGAGTTTGTAGTGGGGAGTGATGGACTAACATGTGTCCCTGACTGCGGGGGGACACTCACTGCACCAACTGGGACCTTTTCCTCACCAGGATGGCCCAGATTCTACCACTCACTCGACTACCGCTGCACGTGGATATTAGACGTTGAGCCGAACCAAATCAACTCTTCGTCATTTGACATTGAGTTCAACGAACCTTTTGGGATTCACGGAAGAGATCCTTGCGGGACTGACTATGTTGAGGTGTTTGATGGTATTGGAGAGGGGGCCGTGCCGAGGGGAAAGTTTTGTTTCCTACGTACACCACCAGTCATCTCGACCACTTCTACACGTGCTATGGTCATCTTCCAGGCTAGCACTGCTCGACACACACCTAGCAGAGTGGGCATCTCAGTTACATACACAACTGTACAATTTGGTGGTGAGAAACCTTGAATCATGTATGATCTACAATGTATCAATACGCTAGCTTCATTATTATGTGTACCTTGACTCTAAGCCGCATTACATAAGTGTTCTATTGTGTGTGTAGTTAATGAGTGTCTGGAAGACAACGGTGGGTGTGAGCAGGAGTGTGTCGACACAAGGCGATCCTTCACCTGCTCTTGTTACGATGGCTACTCACTTGACTCAAATGACAGGGGATGTACAGGTAAGCTACATACTGGTACTCTATGTGAACTAGTATTGGCATGCAGCATAACGTGTCTAGTACCAGCAAAGTGAACTCCCACATAAAGAATCATTTGCTGGTTTATTGGGTTTCAGATATTAATGAGTGCTTATCGTCAAGTCATGACTGTGAACACCGGTGTATCAACACGGAGGGATCTTACTACTGTGAATGCAATGACGGTTTTGCTCTGGGCAGCAATGGAAGGTCCTGCTCTCTCGACTGTGGCGGGAGCATTCCTCTGAGCAATGGGACGTTCAAGTCTCCGGGCTGGCCACAGATGTACCCACAACTCGACTTCCGCTGCGTGTGGACAATTGAGAACATTCCCACTGGGGAGTCAGTGGCATTTGTCATTGACAAATCAGCCTTTGGGATTCACGGTAGCTCACCATGCTTCAGCGACTACGTGGAGTTTTTCAACAGGGCCGATTTCACCGGGAGGTCGGTGGGACGGTACTGCAGTCTGGTGCCACCGCAACCTGTTATCATCACCAGCGACGGAGTTCGGATTGTGTTTCAAGGACGCGTCAACAGAAATCGTGCCCCGGATAATGTGGGCATGAGGGTCCTCTACACAGTTCTTGGTACGCAAAGATATTGCTAGTCTTGTGAGCCAGCTAACTTTAGTAATTAGGTTCCAAGGAAAGATTAATTAGCCGTCTCGCAACAGTAGCCACCATATTATATTCTATGACGCAGTGTTTCAACTGTGATCTCTCCATCTCCCAGAGGATGAGTGTGCCACAGATAACGGTGGATGTGAGCATACTTGCAGAGACACCATCTTTTCCTACGAGTGTGAGTGCCCTGCAGGGTACGAGGTGGCTCCAGACAGACACAACTGCATCGGTATATTATACACCTATACTAGCTACTATGCAGGCTTATACACTATAGGACGTATGGAACGTATTAAGTGAATGAGAGTGTGTCCATTTTTTGAATAGCAAAGCATTAACGTATTGTAACAGCGCCGTCTAAAATAACAATATTGAAAATTCGCGCATTTCAGGCTGAAAGGTATTCACAACCTTAGAATGGGGAGAGCCTTCACTTCATTGCTGCTTACAACTTCTTTGTCTGTCTTCCTCTAGATGTGGATGAGTGTGTGCTGGGGACACATGAATGTGCACAGCACTGCACCAATACCGAGGGACTCTACTTCTGCAGCTGTGGGGATGATTTCAACCTAGCTCCAGACGGAAAAACCTGCATCCCTGTGTGCGGTCAAACTTTCACCGTCCCAAATGGAACCATCAGTACCCCTGGATGGCCCCACTTCTATCCTGAGCTGGATTTTGTGTGCGAATGGATCATCAACGTCGACAGTGACTACCTTGATAACAGCACGAGATCAGTTTTGAAGTTTGTTTTCAATGAGACTGCGTATGGGTTTGGTGACCACTCGAACTGTGCCCGAGACCACATAAAGTTTTATAATGAAATTGATGCCGATGCTACCGAGTCAGTTGCGAGGGTGTGTGCCAGTGAGGCACCAATGCCCTTCACTGTCTTATCGACAGAGGTTAGGGTGGTGTTCCGCGGCAGCTCCAGACCACATGTGGAGGGTCAAGTTGGTGCCATGGTCTCCTTCTTTACCATTGAACAAGGTAAAGGAAGCTGACACAAGAAGCTCATAACTGGTTAATATGACATTAAAGAGAATTTGACAGGATATAAGGGCTAAATTTAGTAATTTTGCTAAAGATAACGTCTTTAGTATCAGTTTCTACATTTAGCCCTATACTTAAATTATAATTGTTCTCTCTTACTCTTGTATTACAGAGTTTGGAGAAGCCCCTTGCAGTATTAGCGAGGTGGTTGATTTTTCCGGGAACTGCAGAGAAGTGGACTGTGGTGGGACGGTGTACTCCACGTCTGGAGTACTCCAATCCCCCAACTGGCCCGAGCGTTACTCCACAAACATCCTCTGTCAGTGGTCCATCGTCCTCCCCGATCCGGACGCCACTCTGAAGCTCACAGTAGATGAGATAGACATAGTCCAGAGCCGCTCTGGGACTTGTTTCTGGGACTATTTGTTAGTGTTCGATTCGTCAAATGGTCAGGGGAACATACCCGAGCTGCTGAGTGAGAGGTTATGTGGCTCCAACCCACCAACTGCTCACATGACCGCCACTGGGAACATTGTGCATGTGTGGTACCAATCCAGGAGCACTAATAACAGGGGATTCTCTCTCTCATTCTCTGCTAATTTTGGAGTCTAGACAATGCTAGAGCAGTTTGTATCTAGTCTGATATAATGCACTTTCTCATTCTTTTAACCACAACTGTTTGGTTTTACTTGATAATAATAATTATGATGCGACATGCTAATGAATCAAACAGAGCTGTAGTACTGGGCAACTATCATACGCTGCATGCTTTTGTGTGATTAAATTATAGTGTGGGTCAAAAGGTATCTCACTATAATTATGCAGGTGATAATAATATGCCTATAATACAAACCAACACTTGTGCACTACTTAATGGTCCTGTTCCTAGGAAATGGTTAAAAAAAACGTTCCTGTGTATTACAGTGAAACTTCCTGTTTGTTGTCAATGAACTTCCTGTTCCTATGAACTCAAATTCCGGTGTGTGCTACGGTATGTCATCAATCAGCCACTGGATAGCACTATAAAAGCATCCCCCACCAGGCCAAAAGCTACCAAATGCGCCTCATACAAGTCCCTACTTATACAGGAGCACCCTATAATAGTGCCAGCCTGTTGCAAACACTTTTGGAAGTTTCAGTATAAACGCATTGTGTGATGGATTCAGCAAATTTTGTCGTACGAAGATCGACTGACCCCAAAGAAATTCTACGTGTCGTATCCGAGAAAAGGGTTCTCCAGGGATTCAAACCCGGGGCACTGGATCACGAGTGCTACTTTGCAGCAGACGAAAATGGATTTTTCATTGGTGAGCTGGGTGGCCAGCCCATCAGTTCGGTGTCAGTCGTGAAACACACCAACGACGTCGCCTTCATTGGTCAATTTCTCGTCCAGGAGGAGCACCGCAGTTGTGGCTATGGATTGAAGACCTGGCAGATGGCTCTGGAAATGGCTTCGTTGCAAAAAGATTGCAACTTGGGTCTGGATGCACTGTCGGGGACAGAGAACATGTACGAAAAGAGCGGTTTCAAAAGTGCGTGGTGTGTTAGGAGAGTGGAGTATGCTGCATCGGATGGGGCTTTAGCACTGAAATTTTTCCAGCCGGTCGAGATTCATCCAGCATCCGACATTCAGTTCCACGAAATCGTAGAATATGATGCTCCGATCTACGGTTTTTCACGCGAAAAGTTTCTGCAAAAGTGGCTCTATGCTCTAAACAGTCATTCGTATGTCGCGACAGATGAGGAAGGGAAGGTATCAGGATATGTGGTCATTCGCACTACTCTCAAGCAAGATGAAGGCTGGAAGATTGGGCCGCTTTTTGCCAATGATCCCAGCATTGCCAGGAGCCTTTATAAAGCTGTCTTCGATCGACTCTCCAGCGATGACGAGAATGCAAAAGTTTCGGCTGATGTGCCCTACGGTCGCAATACGAACCAGCAAGCTATTCAGTTTGTCGAAGAAATCCCCAGCACAACAATACTGAAGTGTACCCGCATGTACACTAGGGGTGTACCCACAAACCTTCACCTGGAAAAGATATACGGACACACTGCTTTGGAGATATATTAACTGTCTTATTACCACTTTTTTTAAATTTATTGTTTTTGTCACTAAACAGTATGCTTTATCTCACAATGATATTTATAGTTCCTATGAACCAACTCAATCCTACAAAAACATCTGCATGCATTATAGCACAGAGTTTGGGGTTTTGCCTTCGCCTTGTGTTGCAGACTTTGAGCCCTGCTGAGCTGCCCTGGTAACTCAGTGGTAGAGCACTCTGTCTAGAAAGCAGAGTGCCGTGGGTTTGAGTCCAACTTAGATAGGGGCTTTGGTGTTGAATTGCAATTGCCTTGTACGCAGACAACACCAGACTGGGCCCAAGGATCTTGGTGTGATTATGGTTACCGTGCATGTGTTGTGAGATATGCATTCTCCGATAACAACATAATTTACAGCATAGTTGTGAAACACTCAGACACTTTGCACACCTAAAGAACGCCATAACTCATACAGATGCTGGTGTCGAGTGTGCGCATGCCTCCTTTAATGGTGGTGTGAGTGGGTTTCCATGTACCGCCCATGCCATGAGGTATCTTTCCAGTTGCCTACGAAACATGTCTCACACACTGTCTGCTTGCGCTTGTGACATTTACACCGCCAGGTGTTCATGTTGTGACTCATAATGCTTATTCTCAGAGGGAATTACAATAGAACTCATACTGATGCATGTATCTTGTTTCCGATTCCTAGGAATGATTGTGTGCATGTTTCTTTGATGTGGGTAAGACTATGTATTAGTTAACGTATAGGCGGCGAGGCGAGATACTCTGAGGCCGGTATAGTTAACAGCCGAGGAGGATTTGTTGTACACGCCGAGACGCCGGGCGTTAACTGATTTGTAGTCCAACTAGCCAATCACAATGCTGAATTTCTGCTGAGTCATCCTGCACTAAAGTACTAATGCCTAATGGACTGTTGTTGGAAGCCAGATAGTTTGCACTACGCCTAGCGCTAGATGTTGTGATAAGGACTTACTGATACCGGTGCAGCCCGCAGCCCACAGCTCAGAATACAGCGTATATTCCTAGCACCGGGTTGTTTGAAGTTGGACTACAAATTCCTATGCTGAGGTCACTACACTGATTGGTTGTGTGATGCCAGTATTAACTAACATACCCACCTAGATAGGCCTTGAAGAATTATGCAGAATTATGCTTCCTTACGGTTACTACCGTTTCTATTAAACATGCTTCCTTGTTACATCACACAAGCAATGTTTGTCAATGCCATGGGTAGATGAATGTTGGTTTGTAGAAAGAGTTATTTACACACTTACATGAAAGAGGGACCCAGGATATCCTCTAACAAATACGTACATGGTTATATACCTACTTCCTTGTATTTTTATTAGTAACACAGTATTGTAAATAGTTCCTTGAAATAAGCTTTGAAAAAGAGCACCTTAGAGCGAAACAAGGAAGCCAGGCATTATAATTTTATTGCTCCTTGCATATCTATCGTCAAAAGACCCACACTTGCTGCAGATTGTGTACTTAGCACCTTTCTACCAGGCCTTGGAAGGATAAAAGCTCCTAACAACCTCGGCCCTGTTTGCCAGCTGAATCAGCAAAAATTACACCCTATTACACGCCTATTCAGGGTTTAGGCATCCTCTCTTCCTTCTGAAAGAAAGGGGCTGGTACCGAGACTAATTCAGGACATTGGCCCTCTTTCCGGCAACGTAACTTTGCCAATACAGACTGTGGCTCCTGTATTGTAGATACAGGTCAGCCCTCCTTTCTCTCCAACAGGAACCGTCACGAAATCATGTCAGAAAACTTGTCACATTATATTACAAAGACAAGGAAATTTGCGACGGACAAGAGTGTTTATGTTTCCTTCATCTCCCTGAGTCTACGGATCGCACTCCTAATAGTTGCAGCTGCGGTTGTGCTGCAGGGGAAAAGAAACGTCAGCTAAGCTGCTCCATCGAGGACCATCTGTGGGGAACCTACCTTGGTACCCATGCTCCGCCTGCAATAACCTTCTGACACTTGTTGCAATGCCAGATGCCCACGCACTTTCTTTTCATCGAGTTCTGCAAAATTACTCCAGTAAACGCGCACCAGCCGTGTCCCATTCTTCTGCCGACTAACCTTTCCACAGAAGTAGCAGATGTATTTTCCGTGTTGAGATATTTCGATCTTCTTCACCATTTTTCTCAACGAGGAGCCATAACGCGTTCCATACTTGCCCACAACGCCTACTTTCTTCGTCCTTTTGGCCTGTAGACAGTTTTACACAGTAAATACCCAATCACATGGTGTGTATCTCGTTCGGAAGGCCACCAAGAGTACCCATATTGATCGATTGCACTAGATAACTCACCATCCTTGAGTGTCTCTTTCCACGCGCGACGTTACAAAACCACTCCTCTAGACACGCCCATCGTTTTCACGCCCCCACGTGTATGAGCTCGAAGGTGTGGCTCGCTCGACAGCCGCAAACCGAGATGCCAGCTAGAAGGGATGGGGAAAGCTCTCTGTTGGGTAGTTATGGTTGGCTTATAGCCATGGGTGTGTTGGTTGCTGCAATGGCCGTGTACTTGTCTGCACCAAACGGACCTCTGCTTGTAAAGAGGTATAAAATACAGAGCTGGCCATTCAGCTGTTGATTCTGTGGTAGTCTCATAGTCAGCTCTCCTCTTTACTAGTACCGTGTAGTTAGCAACTGCTCTCTTATTCCAATGCAGAATGAAGTGGGAAAACCAAACCGGTCCCCTGCCTATGACTGAATGGGTAAGTTACAAGTTAGCTAGCTACTAGCAACATACACACACCCAAGCTAGATACCTAGTAGGCTACTCCCAAGTGCACAAACGCACACAAATAATGCCCCTCCCAATCATGAACGTTATATATCACTCCATTCACACGGTGTATTTAGTTGTGTTGTTATGTCTCTCTAGCTATCTAACAACTCGGCTCCTGTAGTTTTGCTCAATACTCCCTTCGATAGCTGGAAATCAACCAGGTGGACTTTCAAAATGCTGGCAAAAATTGTTCCCTCAGTCACCTCAAAGAAAAGCAAGAAAAATGTCTTCAAGTACCATGCAGTTGACAAGCCTTTCTCCGAAATTGCACAGTACAAGGAGAAAAAGACATACAAACAGAAAAAATACACCGGCAGGCAATTCTTCCACCTCCTGACTGACTATGACCCTGACCAAAGGTTTCTTCTACTATTCCAGCGGAGACATAGAACTTCTGGAAATTGACAGTTTCTTTACCAAAGATTCACTATTGGACGTCATGTTTGGTGATTTTGAGCTTGGGCAAGTGAATTTTTGGTTTGGTGGGAGAAACGTGACTGCATACACGCACTACGACACCTCACACAATCTTCACACCATCATTCGCGGTCGTAAGAAGTTCCTACTTTTCCCTCCGTCGGCGCACAAGCACCTAAAGCTCTACCCAAGCCTCCATACATTCTACAGACAAGTTCAGGTGGACATTCTTAATCTGACTCAGGCCCAATTTAGGGAGCTGCTTTTTGAGACGCCGTTTCCTCGAAGTCGTGCTAACACGCGGCGAGACACTGTACATCCCTCCATATTGGTTCCACTGTGTAGTGACCCTGGAGCCTACCATCTCACTCAACGTTTGGAGCCAGAGTGAAAACTTTCTCGCCATGGAAGATATCTACAGCCTCCCCATCCCGTTTGAAGAGCTGTGGGGGAGGGTGAAGTTAATGAGAGTGCTCCACCACTTAGTGACCCTAGTACTGCAAGGTACACTGGCACACTATAGAAACATTTCCAGCTTTATGAATGGTGCGGTTCTTAGTCGGTATGATGTGATACTTGACAAGTTATCAGACACTGACGAAGAGAATCTCCTGTCGTTAGTGAAGGTGTTTTGTCTTCAGTCGGAAGTGACTCAACTGCTGGACAGTCCCAGTCTTCGACACGTCAATGAAGGCGCTATGAAGGTTATTGATGCATTCAAGAGTATGCTCCCGCTATCAGTCAGGGAGATTAATATTGCAAATTACCTGGAACACGTAGCATGGCGAATACTAGGAACAGAAAACGTGATTCTTGTACCATTTTACTACAAAAAGTGCTTTTCATTTTAGCAGTCAACACTATCAGTAAATTTTTTTATATTCATCTTGCACTTTTATAGTATATAGCATACAGAGATTGACCAAAACACTGTATACAGCACAAAACACGAGTAGAGTATGAGCGATTTTCAGAAGACAACTTGTGGTCTGAAATGGGGTTGCTGTTTGTTAGCCTTTGTAGCCAGCTTCAGCTGTCTTCTCTGCTGCATACGAATTCTTGTTGTCTCGTCCATAACCCTCTTCTTTCCCACCTCCCCCTCCGCTCCCTTCCACCCGATGGCACGGTACTGCGCCATGAGTCTCGTCACCACGGACGACGTCCGTTGCTCTAGCGTTGGGACCCTCTGCTTGTAGTAGTGTCTCATTGCACGGTGCGAGAGCTTTGACCCAGACGGCAGAACCAACTCCAAATCCTCGTTCACGTCTAGAGTGTTATCTGGAACTGGTAAGTCGCCGTCTCTCTCAACACCCTTCCCTTCTTCTTCCCCAGGTTTTGAGTAGCTCTTGGTGTAATCGTAGAACTCTGCGTACTCGAGAGCGCTGTCTCCCTCGAAGAACAGCTTGCAGTGGCTCTTGTCCACTGTGTGGTGTTGTACCGCCTCAATGGAGTAGAAAGTACGGGACGTGTTGCAGTAGAGGCAGCTTCTCTCTTCGCCGACCTTGTAGCACAAGTACTCTAGGAGTCCCTTCAGGTCGACCAGATACTCGAGATCAGGTATGAAGAATCCGTGAGCATAGCTCATGTGTTTGAGGCTGCGTTCCATGTCATCACTCACGTGCGTGCAGAACAGACACTCGTCCAGCTCAAGTGGTTGCGGCCCCTCGTCTGAATCTTCTGACACACACTCACTCTCTTGGCTCAGTCGTTTTAATGTTACCACTGAATCTTTTTTGACCTCTTTAGTTGTCTCGGTTTTCTCTTCTGCGTTGTTTAGAGGGTTCGCTTGCACAATTTGTGCCTTATCATCTGCCACATGGACAGCTGAGAGTTCAATCTTCAAGTTTTTCAGGTTGTCCAACGTTTGGTCAATGGCTTCGTCAGTCGTTCCCTCCGAAGCGTCGTCTATACCGTCGTCTACCTCGCTCGGAGCCCTAACCTCTTTCTTCTCCTTGTGTTTCTTTGAGCGGAGGTGGCTCTCGTACGATTTGTCGGACGCAAACGCCTTCCTGCACGCCTCGCAGTAGTGAGAGTGGCGCTCTCTGGCCTTGGCATCTGCAGCGCGTTGACTGAGGACCTTCTGTTTGAAATTTTCGGCCCTAACGGGCGCTAGCTCTGCCACTTTGCGCTTTAGGTTGTAGCGGTGCCAATCTGTCTTGTAGTGGGCTCGCTGTAGCTCCCCGCTGGCGAATGCCACGGCACAGGTGATACAAGTATGGCCAGAAAACGCCATTAATATTCGTTGGATGTCTTCAAATGGCCTGGGCTGAAACAACGAGCGAGAGAGAAGCGTGCACGCACGTGAGTTGTGGTGCAACTTTGAATCTAAATAGAGCCCACCTGTGACATCATCGGTAACCACGTGTGTAGTCTAAAATTTTAGTGTGGAAAATGGGGAAAAAGGCAAAGCTTGGGAAGGCTCGAAAAGACAAGTTCTACCATCTCGCCAAGGAGACTGGATACCGCTCACGGTCGGCGTTCAAGTTGATCCAGCTCAACCGGAAATATCAATTCCTGCAGGATTCCCGCGTCCTCATAGACTTGTGTGCGGCTCCTGGCGGCTGGTTGCAAGTCGCCGCAAAGTTTACGCCAGTTTCCAGTCTATTAGTTGGTGTGGACCTGGTGCCTATAAAGCCAATCCCGAGTGTCGTCACATTGAAGGAGGATATTACCAGTGCAAGATGCAAGCAGGTATAAAAACCATGTTTTCGTGTCAGCTGACAACGTGCACTGATGGTTCAGTGGTAGAATTCTCGCCTGCCACGCGGGAGGCCCGGGTTCGATTCCCGGTCAGTGCATCTTTTTTCTTTTCTCTCTTTACATTTAACCCTTGTTTTTCATTGCTTCTAATGCCTTTTTTCTATTTCATACTAATTATTTTTTCATTTTCTAGCTGCTTCAGAAAGAACTTCAAGGCTGGAAAGCGGATTGTGTACTAAACGATGGAGCACCAAATGTCGGCAAAGCATGGATACAGGATGCTTTTTCTCAGGCAGAGCTCTCGCTACACGCCCTCAAACTAGCCTGCCATTTCCTCATAAAAGGTGGCTGGTTTATCACAAAGGTAAGGGGAACTTTGCAGTACATATATATAGCAGTTAGTGATATTTCTGGTGATGACAAGATGACGAGACTGAGATTGTCACTATTCCGCCACGTTCTGTGGTGGGAGCAGTCATTGGCTCTGCTGAACTGAGGCATTTGTCTGAAGAAACACTTAGAGTTTACCTTTGTGCTTAGTCCTTTTGCTTGCTATATACAGTTGTGTTTGAGCACAGTGATTTTTATTTGTAAGCAAGGACCATTTGTTTGAAGATAGCGTTCTGCATGAAGTTTTTGCCATATTAAACAGTCCTCAAAGCATAAAAGCCTTGTAAACAACAACAAACAGCCGCTGGCAATAGTTCATGTGTGTGCGTACTGTCTTATTAAACAATGAAACTTCTGTCCAGGTTTTTCGTTCAAAGGACTACCAGCCACTGCTGGTGGTGATGCAGCAGCTATTCCAAAAGGTGCACGCCACCAAACCCCAGGCCTCTAGAAGCGAGTCTGCAGAGATATTTGTCGTGTGTAAAGGCTATCGGGCACCGGCCAAGGTCGATCCTCACCTCCTTGACCCAAACCATGTGTTCAGAGACACAGAGGAGCCCAGTGAACAGAAAGTCAACCTTATGAAACTTCAGGTATATACATAGTGTGATACTGCACACAGTTTCTTCACGTGGGCTGCATGATATTACGTACAATGGTGGAGGAAGAGAAAGTAGACCATGTATGTGATATATACACATTGGACGTGTGTTCTGTGTGCCAACTGGGGGTGGGAGCATAGTTCAACCAAGGATTTCTCATTTCAAAGATATCATACATGTCCAGTATTAGTTTTCTGTTGTGTGTCTATCAGAATGTGATTGTTCTAATTAATGCCCCCTGCTCAAATTCCCCATCTCTCTCCCCCTCCCTTTCTTCCTTTCCCTCTTACACACACTCTCTCCCCTACTACTATATGGTATATGTACCTACAGAAGAGACCCAAGGCAGAGGGCTACCCAGACCAGGCCACCACTCTCTATAGCGCAGTCCCAATCTCAGAGTTTGTCCTCTCTGACAAACACCTGACTCTCCTGGCCGAGTGCTCCAAACTGGAGTTTGACCGCCGCGGCGAGGTGTTCTCCCGACATCCCCTCACCACCGAGGAGATACGACTCCTCTGTGACGACGTGAAGGTTCTTGGTCCAACGGAACTGAGACAACTGGTGAGATGTAAGAGAGATGAACTTCGTACGATAGACTTATGTATTAGTTCTCCCGTGTTTAATTCTGGAATCAGAATTGTAGGTGAACGGCGTGTTGTATTTGACTGAATGTGTAGGGGGGGAAATGTTTGCTCCCAGTTGAAACTTGTCTCTGTGGTATTGTGTTCTTGCTTGTGGTAGTGCACTTGTTTCTATTTTTCTTGGTGCATCCTCACTGAAGTGGTTGAGTATATACACTCTGCTGCAGGTTAGATGGAGAGAGAAAATGAGAAAGTTTCTGGATGAGGCGGGGAGCAGTAGTGATGAAGGTGAACGAGAGGGGCAGGAGGAAGATGGGGGAGCAGAGGATGAGGAGGAGAGAGAAATGGCCGGAATCGAGGCACGCATCGAAAAGTTGAAGCAGCTTGAGGCGGCCGAAGAGAAGCGGTGAGTGGTGTAGGAAGAGGGAGTGAGAAGGAAGGGAGAGGATTGCTATATATACGTAGAAGATGGTGTGTTTCCAATGATGACTACAGATGACGAGATGACGTTTTTATTTTGTGGATAAATCAAGGCATTTGTCTGAGGAAACACATCAAGGACTATATATGTTTATGCAAGGTTGTGTAATCTACTTTTAAGAGTGGTTTCCTTTTTAAAGATTTTTCAGCATTCATGGTTGGACTTTTAACAAATTATTATTGGTCCATCAACAGCACTTCTTTTTTCATGCAACCTTTTATACCCCTACGTTGAGTTAGTTACATGGGACTTTTGTGTTAGTCACGCCATGTACTGTGTGCGCTGACATTATTAGCACTACCGGGTGTCCAGGGAGTTGAGGTATCTTCGTAAGCAGAGAAAGAAGCTACAGAGCAGACTGACCAAGGACTCAGCGGCTCACAGAGAGGCTGGGGAAATCACTAGACAGGAACACCTCTTTGGACTCAAGGTCAGAACCCAGTATAATAGTGTGTGCTGGTGATAGGAGGTTGAACCATCTTTGCAAGGTGGCCCTGAATTATGCAACTCTGGGAAGGTCACCCACGCAACCTCTCATTTGATACAGATGGATGTACTGTATTAAGTGGTTTGGTAGCTTAATGCCTATAGACATACATACGTATTGAGAAGGGAGGGAGATGAGGGACAATTGGTGTGTCTCCAATGATGACTAAAAGATGACGAGCCTGAAATGTATATTTTGTTGACAAATCGAGGCATTTGTCTGAGGAAACACATCTTTCTAAGAACCAAGATAATTTGTGCCCTAATTAGAATGTATGGTGTTGTAAGACTTGAACAGTACCACAGTATTCTCTGTTGTGTGTGTGTGTATGTGTGTGTGTGTGTGGTGTATAGAATATCAAGAGCCGAGCACAGCTGTCCAGAGTGGAGGAGCAGGCTCGGGAGGATGGAGATGATGAGGGGGAGGGGTCTAGTGACAGTGGGGATGAGGTGGAGAGTGCAGGTGAGCCGAGTAAGTGGGTGGAGTGTTTCCAATGATGACTAGAGATGACGAGTCTGAACGATTGATTTGTGGACAATCGAGGCATTTGTCTGAGGAAACACATGGACTTTATTGTGTGTGGGTGCAGTAGGTCCATATGGGTGTATAGATCTGTTGCATGTTACCATAGTATGTGTCATCAACAGCGTCTAGTGCCGAGGAAGGAGAGCCGGAGGAAGAGAAAGAAGAAGAAGGAAAAGAAGGAGAAGGGGACTCAGACGAGAGTTCAGATCTTGAGAGTGGTGATGAGGAAAGTGAGAACAAAGACAAAGAAAGAGAACAGACACCAGGTATCGCAATGTTTCTAATTATTGCCTCCCAAAAATGAGTAAAAAATCTCAATACTACAAATAGGGACTGGACTATCTCTTTTACTTGAAGATAACCTTGGTTACCCTTTGTAAACTATATACAGTGAAACTTCTGAATCTTTATTAGGGTGTCCCCTTGTTCGTAGGTAATAATTATAGTATGGGGCAGAACCAAGTCTCCTTTTTAGAGAAGTATCCCTCTATGGGTGGTTCTTTTTGGAGGTTTTACCGTCTGATTGTGTTGTCTGTCGGTAGAAGCACCAAATCCGCTGGTGGTACCTCTGGAATCCTCGTCAGTGGCAAAGGCTCGACGTACGAAGCTGTGGTTCGGTCAGGCCGAGGTACAGGGGATTCTGGGAAGGGGCGAAGGTGAGAGTGGGGAGGGTGGGGGAGAGGGGGAAGGGGAGGAGATGGAGAAGAGCTGTGGAGGTTTTCAAGATGAAGGGAGGGCAGCTCTGGGAGAGACAGGGAGGACGGCAAGATGCAGAGAATGACAAAATTGCACGTGAGTTGGGATTGTCAGCTGTGTATGCGAGATTAATCCTGCGTTCCTACTTGTGCTATTACCCTCCCAAATAGTATATAGGGATGGTCATTACACACACATGCCTCAGTGAATCTAGTGTAATGAAAAGCACTATGGTCAAACCCTCGGCACGAAACGCGCCAGTTGTAGCATTGCTGTATGCTGGGCCATGCGTCATCGACGGAGCCAGTAACATGAATCTCGCCGTAACACAGGGTAGTTGCATTAGCGGTTAGAGCAATTGCTCAGGTGTTTCAGGGGCTCTCATATCTGCTTTATTCAATCTATCCGCTCTTCTGTGTTTCAATGCTCTCGCCAGACTCGCAAGGCCGCAACTACAAACTGCTCGCCACCTGAACTATTACGCTACATTGCAAACATACCTTGCTCAGCATGTTTATCCATTGAAAACAAAAAGAACAGAGATAAAAACCGACAGAAGGCCGTGGATCGTACAACCATGTGGCGTAGCGCATGCTCCGGCGAATAACTGACATGACGCGTGCGCGCTATATAGCCTACCGGAGAGGGTGCGTGCGCGATCGACTGCACGTTGGCTTTTTCGCTTGTTTTCACGCCATATCTCTGGAACGCAGTCGTTTCAGGAAAATCGCCATTATATCCATCTTCTCGTTGTTCACAACCCGTTGGTGCCACTCATTTGCCGCCTCGTAGCCTGTAGTGCGAGAACTCGCGGGACAGAAAGACAGACAGACCGACAGACCAAGTACCGTAACCCTCGCTGCACATGCGCGCCGAGGGTTAATAACCTTATTTGTGTATACCCTTGCATATCCAACCACATGCCTAAAGAAACTTTTTAAAAACATGTTGGTATCCAACCTAACATAGTGTTGAGATTCATCTGTAAAGTCTCTCTGTTTGTGCATGCTGAGCTACAATAATATGCCTCTTTTGCTATTTGTACTGCATCTCATGTAGGGTCTGACATGGAAGAAGAATCAACAAGTGAAGTGAAGAAGAAGAAAGTAAAGATGGCGACAAATCCACCATAGCTTCAAAACGATCCAAACTTGCCAGTGGCGATATTGAGGTTGTCCCTGCGGAAACGAGGTCGTCAACTCTCCCCAAACTGAGTCCAGAAGGTATGGCGATAGCTTCGCTCCTCGTCCAGTCAAAGAAGAAACGGGAGGACCTGATAGAGAGCGGCTACAACAGATGGGCCAATGACGACCAGGGGCTCCCCGATTGGTTCGAGAGCGATGAAGCTAGACACTACCAGAAACAGATCCCCATCTCCAAGGAGATGGTTGCCGAGTATCGTGCCCAGCTACGAGCCATCAATGCCCGACCAATCAAAAAGGTCGCAGAGGCAAAAGCGAGGAAGAAGCAGAAGGCAATGAGACAGCTGGCCAAGGCCAAGAAGCGAGCCGAGGGCATCACGGATACGGAGGACATGTCCGAGCGCGAGAAAATGCAGCACATCAAGCAGATTTACAAGAAGGCAGGGGTTCTCGGGAAGAAGAAACCGGAGGTGAAGTATGTGGTGGCAAAGAGGGGGCTGGCTGGGAAGAAAGCCGTGCGACCGGCTGGGGTGAAAGGTCGTTATCGTCAGGTGGACCCTCGCATGAAGAAGGACAATCGGACGATGAAAATGAAGGCTAAAGCTGGCTCCAAACAGAGGGGAGGGAAAAAGAAGAGCAGATGATATATAGCATCTTGTATCAGACATTGAGTCTGCAGTTTTGTGTCGCACATGTTGTGTATGTTTCCATTTCTCTTTCATCTGGCTATAATAATAGGAGAGATGACGTGATACGTTCGAACGGATAGCGAACAATGTGGGTCACTGTCGAATTCAGTCTATTGTTTGACCATATCTCCCTGCGCCCACGTTGCTCAAGTCACAAAATGAGTGCCTGCGCTGCATTCCCCTGCTATACTGAAGGTATTCAGGATGATTGGTTAGCTTGTGACTTCCCACAGTTACTAGCTAAAAGTACGAAAAGTTTAGGCCATTATTTGTGCTGCACTCTCCATGTGTGTTTATGGTATTCAGGGTGGGTTTCTTGCCAGAACTTGCTGCAATTTTCTTGATAAAAGTACGAAAATTTAAATATAGATTTACCTACAAGCTCAGCCTGCAGCCAAGGTCTGAATTACAAGCTCTGCCCAGGCACCATGATTGTAGACTAGAACACTTCAGGATGCTGTGGTTGGAGTACTGAGGCTTACATAGTATGAGGTTGTATTGTGCTGGTTACATGTGTACGTCTTCTGTTTAGTCACAACACACTATGTCAACAGGTGCTGTAACTTACTTTTATAGGGGAAGTTTTACTCAAGTGCATCTGCAAAGTGTGATACATAATTATTATATAGGTATAGTGTAGGTGGTTACTGTGGTTGAGATTACACGGCTGGTATACAATTTCAAAGATGGTCATGGACCCTAGTCATATAGAGTGCCTTGTTCTCTCACAGAAGTGGCTATTGTGAAGGCCTTGTTAGGGTGCATGGCTGTCCATTCATTCAGACCTTACTCTGAGATGTTCGCAGCATTCGCTTATACATGAGGATAGGGCGTGGACAACCAGACCAGCATTATTCACAACAGATCTGTATGGGGTGATCTAGCTACTACCATTTGCACCGCTAGTCAGAGTGACAGTTTAGTTAACAAAGTTGTTTGGTAGTTCTAACTATCGCTAGCAGTAGATTGTGTTTTGAATAGCTGAGTGGAACAATCATCTGTTGGGACCAACCATCAGCTGCACAAACTAATCGTATGTCTTACACTGAACAATTGTACACCAAACTAAACAAAGGCATGTGAATATACTTTGTAGCTACCAGCAAACATAAAGTCTTAGTTGAGCTATATAGATTGATGAAGGAATGGTAGCTAGAACAGGATGGGAAGGGGAAAGAACTGACTTTTGTCGGGATTCGTGACTGGAAGTCTAGTGATACACCAAGGCAAGGGGTTGGTCATACCATTCCCTCTTTAGAGCTACTCCTACCATCTCTTTAGTCAACTATGCATGTGTTGCCTACAGTACCGTATTGGCTGGCGCTGTTGAGAGATGTCTAAAGAGAAGTCAAAAGAAAAGAAGAAAAAGTCGAAAGAAGGTGGTTGCTGCGCTTGCTGTCAGTGCCAGTGCAAGAAGTGCTGTCGCTCCTTCATGTGGTTCATCTTCCTGGTCTGCGTGGCCTGGTGGCTCAGTCTGGCAGCTGCCACCATATACTGCTGTATCGCTCCCTACGCCGCCTGCTATGAAAAGCCCAAAAACTGTACCACAGTACTAGTGAAGGTCATACAGGCGCCGTACTATGTCACCACTTTCATGATGGGCGGTAAGAGCATAAAACAGGCTGCAGTATCTTACGTTGTGTATGCGTAACTGCTATATGCACATCTGCATGCATGTGACGCTATGTTATACACTAATGTCTGTTATCCTGTTCTTTGTTACAATTTGGCTACCCATGCATGTGGATGCTTTTGTGTAATTATCACTCTATTTGTTCAAGGATGCCATTCGGGTGACATGCCCCAACTCATGAGCAATTCGCAATATCAACGAACATCATTCAAGATTGAATGTGTGAAAGTGAAATTCTCTGCTACAGGGTACATAATTAACGGTGGCGAGAAACAAGATGATCCGTGCGAATATCTGATTACATTCCACTGAAAATTCTAAAAATGGTCATGTCAGCTACGGAGGTGTTTTATACACAGATAAATAGAAGTGGTCACGTTTTGATCAGCATCCAGCCTTGCCAGCGACCATGTTGACGGCCACGGTGTAAGGGAGCATGACTCCCTTGTGGATGAAGTCGGTGATGACCTTCATACAGATACAGCAGGCGGCGAACGGCGAGAGGATGATGAAAAAGAAGGAGGCGAAGAAGGCCACGGGAATGGCGATGAAGATCAAGACAAAGAACCAGATGACGGACCACAACCAACCGAGAGCCATTCTCTCTCTCTCTCTACTCAGGTGATGGTGCACCGCAGGTCAGGGATACGTGAGAGCTAGCGGAGAAGAGACCGCAGTAGCCGGAAATGATAGTGCGCATGCGCAACAAGTTCGAGCATTGCTAGGTAGGTTGCCACAAAAATGTGGGACTTTGTGATATGCATTAGGCTGCTATGCAGTTCTCATGCTTGCCACATTACACAATGTCATGTATCATAAACTGTGCATGAAAGGACAATCATTTCATTCTACTATCAGCACAGGAGAGGAATTCATCAACGACTAGATGACTGAACTTCATCACGGCTGGCATCATCTCCTCACATGTAGCCAATATCTGTAGTAAAGACACAGACATGGAATGGAAGACTATATCAAAGTATAGTGGGCGTTATTCTGCACTGCAATAGAATGAACGACCAAGGCTGAGCTAATAGCTAGCTATAAAAGATAGCTGGCTAAAATCAATACAAGACGAAACAAATAACTTGGTGAAGCATTGTGTATACCTGTTCAGTGGGGACCATGAACCCTACAGAGCCACCATCAGGAGTGTCCTGTGGCCTCAGCTCCACAGTAAAGGCCACTGGAGCACAGTGACTGTCCTCCTCTCCTCCTCCCTGCTCCAACATCCTGTGTCAAGGAACACAGGGAGACTGTGTTATAATATTAGCCAATCAACTCCATGATTAGGGAGATACACCCTTTCTGTGTGAATATTGGTATCTATATAGAACTTACATGTAGTTCTGCTTACTGCATGGTCGTGTTAGATTAGTCTTAGGCTCCTGACGATATCAATATAATTATACTCGCACAAAGAGAGCTAGCTGTGTATATCACATTGCCACTGTGAATGCACTGACCAGTCTGGAAAGGTTCCAGCAGCAAAGTAGAGCGAGTGCATACTCTGAGAACCATACCTCACACCAGCCTGCATGGATGCATGATACATGATGCATTGTACATAGGTCCGTTAAGTATAGCTCAACCTGACTAGCATGGTAAGCCATCCAGCCTGATATGTACTCCATGCTGGCAGTATTGCCAGGGTCTTTGTCCGTCCAAGCTGAGCGTAAAAATTGTAGTGCCTAGAACACTAGTAGAAGATTATATATAAGATATAGACATTTTGTGTAGCCTCGTTCCTTTGCTACACTTAAGTATATTACGTGTGTGATCAAGTGGGTGGGGAAGGCCTAGGAAGGGAGGCTAATAATTTTTGCCAGACACCATAAGGGACTTTGAAGTATAGTCACAACAACAGTACCAGGTGGGAAGAGTATTGCTTGGCTGTAAGAGTGGAAGTCGATGGAGGCAGAGACGGGAGCAATGGAGTGGATGAAGCTGGTGATGGCCTGTACCTCCAGTTCAGAGCCAGGCTCTCGTCCGTGGTACAGAATGCTACATGGGTCATCTGAACTACCAACCTGCAGAATGTATACATACCACTAACCACTGCAGTGCTGAGGATAATCAAGCAGGTTAAAATATTGTATGCAGCACTATAATTATGCTACTATGTTTTATATGTGGTATTCGTTGTCTGATGGACCTATCCATGCCGCAATGCATACGCGTACAACTGCTGAAAGGTTTGAGTTCATGTTCACCCACCAATAGCTATTTGTTCTACACATAAAATATCAGTGTAGTCACATTAATTATTGCATTAGCTATGTAGCTAGCCCTTTTCTTATTAGCATGGAATAGCGTAGGTACTACTTACGGACACTACTGATGGCATACGTACATACCAAGCTCCAGTGAGCATCAAAGTTTCTGTTGAGGTCCACTCCATCGCAGTCTGGGTTGGGAGTTGGAGCAGTGTTCTTCCTCCACAGTCGGTACTTAGGGTATTCTCTCCACGTCAACTGCATACATTGTACAAATACAAACGTCAACGAGGCCGAGAGGCAAAGGCAAAGCAAACAAGCTAATGATGCCATGGAACATCTATATGATTTTAACTTTGTTGCAAGGCAAAGGAAATGCAACAATTAAACTACACCCAGGAGATGTTTTTGAAAAGGTTCCCCTGGATTAGCCCGTACGTCATAGTGCTCTTTGTACCGAGCTACTGGGACAGCTCAGATGGCAGGGCTCAAATCTACAATACAAAGCAGCACAATGCAAGGGGTATTCCTAGCTTTGGGCATAGTCTGTGTAGGTTAAGTTAGGTCAGTTGCATGCCATTTTTCACAGGTATTAAGCAGTAAGGATGTTGTTACTGTTGAAGAGTTAAATCTGTGACTCACATGATAGCCATCAGGATTGGCCACAGGGACTATAATGAGCTCAATCTGCTTCAGCAGCTATAGAACCAGCCACACAAAGACATAGGTTAGACTTCTTGTGTGTTTATTACGTCTACAGTAATAGGTTTCATAATAATACTATACTTGCCTCTTTGGTTTCAGGGTCAGGGTTGGCAAAGTGTCTGGCAATGTACATGCAAATCGGTCCACTGATCCACTCACCTGCATTCAACACAGAGTTTTAAAGTTGGAAAGGTTTGTGGTGGATAATTTTAAGTTCAAAATTCCGAGCATTGTATAAACGTGTGATATCATTTTGGATGACTTACGTGCATGCATTAGACACTGGAAGTAGACTTTTATCTTCCTCTGTGGATCAGATTTGTCAGTGATGCGGATAGCCATTATGTCAGTGTTGTGGTAGGTCTTTCCAATGGAGGAATTGACGGTCAGATATTGAGGATGAGCTGCAGCCAGGTCCTCAAACCACGAGTATATCTCTGGCAAGTCATGCTGGGAGAATACATCAAAACAGTGTATATAAGCTTCCAAGCAAGGAGATACGCTATGAGTGGATCAAGGGACTGAAGTCACTCCCCAAGAAAATGTCTATTCCATATGAACCACTTATGCCGTTAAGTTTGATGTAAAATACTCTCATGCTATGTTTGATCTGTTAAGCAGATGCTATGTTTTCTTGAGTAGATATATTTTATGAACTTACGTATTCAGTAAACCAATGGTCTTCCTTTCCACCACATTTTCCATACAGTACACAGTCTTTGTCCTCTGTAGAACGCTCAGTGCGAAGGGACTGCTCCTCCATTTCTTCCAACAACGACTCTTGAAGCCACTCCCCTGCAGTATCACTTAATTTGTGCCAGTTCTGTTTCAGCTCTTGTCTGAAGAGATTATGAAGGCCAGTCAGACGAACGCATTGCTTCAGTCCTATACCATCCAAGCTTCCTGCATCGTGTGCATCACTGTACACATGCACAGAGTGTGCGCTGGCAGAGATTATCTCCAATCCAAGCTGGTGACTACGGCGGATTAGATTGTGAAGCTCATCATCCTTCGGTGAACCACTGATACGTTGAGAAAAAATATAAAATTAAACCGGCAATCTTACAGTGCATAAAACCATATGGCTACAGTAAACTCCTCTCTAAGGACATCCGCCCTGAAGACACATCTATAATTTTGACACTGTTTGTTTCTTTCTCAAGAACAGCTTTCAAATGCAATGAAGAACATTTCACTAATAAGGACATTATCGTCTGTCCCACTGGTGTCTCGATTTATTACTTCATAGAGGTGCTCAACTGTGTAATTATCAGCACAGTTATTATCATATCCCGAGAATTGCTAAAACAGTCCATGAGTGGGCGACTCACCAGCTCCATATGTAGGCGTTGGGTGACTGGGAGTCGATGAGCGGCTCGCGAACTGGACCCTGGGTCTCGCCGGCTGCAGCAGAGATTGCTGTAACCAGCAACAGCACCAGCGGCAGCCTCCGCTCTCGAGGCATTCCTCCGGCTGAACGCAATTTACCCTCCTCAAAACAATAGCACCATTGTTAGTGCAGGCGCTGCACACACTATACTATTATAGTCCGCAGTTTGCGGATCCATCATGCGCATGCGCAAAACACGCGCGAGGGGCGGTGGCATCAGGGTGGTGCAAAGATGTCGGCTTTCGGGCAAGGATTCAACAGTCCTATTCCCCGAGGACAGCAGCAGCCCCAGCTTCTCCCCAGCGACCCTCGACTGACCCCGAGTCACTGGACTCCCCCCAGACCTCGCGGGGGCCTGGATTTCAGACCTCCTGGGGCTCAGGTCCCCCTGAGAACTGCACACCTGCAGTCAGCTGGCAGAGCTCATGCTCTACCACCACCACCACCACATGGTCTATTTCTTGGAAATCCGCAATCTCGTTTCCCTCCTATGGGTGCAATGCCATTCCCCCAACCACCATTTTCACCTCGTCAACTGCCCCCCGGCATTCCTTTTCCACTTCGACCCCCCAATATCGAACCCCCGGGGCCGTATTTCCGACCGCCACTTCACCCCACCCCCCAACCTTCACTCGCGCCAGCCCCGTCTATACTGGGACCTGGTGGCCTCTTTGGCCCCCGGTGGTCAAATTTCCCCAAGCCCCCTCCTCCACCACCGGACCCCACAGATGTGTTTCTTCAGGAGTGGTCGGCTGGAGTGACTGCTAGATACAAGGAGAGCCAGGCTACAGTGCAGGAAGACAGACCCATGAAGGCAAGCACACTCAGTCATACATTTTGTTAGTCTTTATGGTGTTTCTTTCCCCTTTGACAAATGCACTGGGACTTGGCTACATTAAGTGTGCAATTATGTACGCGTGTTTAGAGGACTAATTCTTGTTTTTGTAGAAATATACACTTTTGTGCTTCATGTCAGTTGATGTAAAATTGCAGTCCTGAGCAATTCTTCAAGATGTAATTTCTTGGGGGTTTGAGCACACTGGATATACTGTGTTGATTGTTACTGTTGCCCTCTTTACAGCCACATGTATTGGGCCTGCAGTTACGGGCATAGTTGGTGAGCTAGCTCCTGTAATCTCTCTCCCTAATCGACAGTCGTGGTCATTGCCTTATATCCTACGATGTATCCATTCTCACATCTAATGTGTGCTATAACCAATCTACTACTTTGTATATAATTATTGCTCTTTAATTTGTGTAACGATTAGTACAATCACAAAGTACAGTGTCTAAATGCACAAACAGTTCATTCTCATGCATCCTGCTCACACACACGAAAGAGTTACAATAATATTGTCTGTACAGTTGATAAGTAATAGCAAGGAAAGATTTTCAGAAAGTGAGGGTTTCTCAGACATAGCCTTACTGGTATCTTGCCCGATTTAGCGATGATATCGTTTTCTCTGTCTTGTCTCTTCCCCCTGTCCCTTGTCTTATCTGCTCCCTGTCTTACTCCCACTCCTCTTTCTTTCTCACGCTCTCTCCCCACTCTTTAGATACCAGAGGTCAGAGGTCTCCTCAGCCATGCCCTGTGTCTCCTGAGTTCTCTGGCTCAGTGTCGCAGAGAGCTGTCAGGGATGAGGGAGAGAGGAGAGGAGTGGGTGGCCACCATGACACAGGTCAACAACTGGCAGGTAATGACTCAACTTGACTAAGAGTTCATTGGTCTGTCTTTTTTTGAGACTGTGGAAAATAGAGTGGCTTAAATATTTCGTACTTTTTGCAAGCAAGTGGTGGGAAGGACAGACCAACCATCCATTCTCAATACCTGCCCCATAGCTTGAGAATGCAGTGCAACAACCTTTAACGGGTGACTAGATAGCATAAACGTTTCGTACTTTTTGCAAGCAAGTGGAAGTGAGGATGGGGTAACCAACCATCATTTATACCTTGACTATTGCTGTGGATTGCAGTGAAGTTAGCTATTTCGTATTTATGAGCAAGTTGACCATAACTGGAGGGATTTGTGCAGTGAAAGAGGAATAAGTGAATAAGTTTCGGGGAAGGACAGGCCAACTAACTATCTTTACTTGTGTGTGCTATCACGGGTTATAGAGACAGTTGGTGGAGATCAGAGAGCTGGTTGATCGAGGAAACAATGTACAGAGGCTGGGGAGAAAGCTAGCTGGCATCAAAAAGAAAAGGGTAAGGACTCACTCCTAGTATGTATTATAGCCTAAGCCTGTGAAGTCATCCGTGCCAGCACTTAGCATGCCACAATTACTTATGTAGACACTGTGTGTGTGTGTGTGTGTGTCTCAGGGTAGGGCGAAGGAGGGAGTGAGGAGGAGGAGGAGGGAGAGAGAGGAGGAGAGGGAGAGAAACGAGAGAGCTGCAGAGCTATGGATGCAGAAGAAGAGACAAGAAAAACTCAAGGAAGAAACGGTAATGTAAGAAGTCTACGTAATGTGAACATGTTTAAAGGCACACTTTGCATGATTAAAAGGTTTTCTGGTGTTTGAATGTTGCCGTTGAAGATTTGTTAAGCTTTAAAGCTTAGAATTACGTGTCCTCTGTGTTTCGTCTATGTTGTCTTTTTGAGGTGACGAAATTGTCGATGTCTCTCTTTGTGAATACTACTACTTATTTGACGTCTTCATGTAGCTGTATGATGTATCAATAGGAGAGAAGTGTCCACGCAGATGCTAGTGGTGTACTGGGCGAGGTGAGACGTAAACAGAACGACGTCCTGCACTACAGCAAACTCCTGACTGCACTGAAGGAGCTGAGAGATCTCAGAAGACTGACTCACAGGAAGACTGGTACATGATCCTTGACCGATTACCTCACTAAAGCCCCAAATTAGAAAACTGTGTATGAATTGTGGCGAGAGGGTGGTTTACCAGTCTCCCCCACAATACACATGCATGACCTTGCACAAAAGAATATGACATACATAGAGCGCTCGCCTAGAGAGCAGAGTGTCGTGGGTTCGAATCCCACCCAGGGCAGCTTTTTTTTTTCCTTGGAAAAAAATAGCTGGGTGTAGTTGATTTGCCTGTAGGCCTTAGATTTTCTCTATTTGTATGATACAGGCACTGCACATACCGTAATGGTTCTACAGTGATTCTTAATACGCGTGAAAGATTAAACTGCTTGCACTCCCTCACCAAAGTGTGTGGCATTTGTTCTCTTAACTACACAATGTGTTTGTTGTGTCAGGTGAGCCACTAGTGAAAGAAGACGAAGTGTTTGCAGCAGAGTGCGAGGCTCTATCGGGTATCCTGGAGGAGAGAGCCGGACTATACGAGGAGGAGGAGCATGCTCTCAGAGTGATGATACAAGAAGAGGTCCAGGAGAGAATGCTAGCAGGTGGGGGAGGGAGATGAAAGAAAGAATAGAGAGCATTGTCGCTTGAAGCAAGTTCGGTTCTCTAGCTACAGTACAACTGTGTGTTTAGTTGGCGTATAATTATATGCTGCCGTACTTGATCAAAAGGCACCTTAAAGTGAACAACTTGTGTGCAAGTTCTAGAATACACAGTAAGAGGAAGTCCATATACCACAGATGATGTTGTGAGGTATGTGTATACAGTTTGATGAGTGTTTTGTTGGCTACAGAATCGGCTGCTGCGACCGTTGATGTTGGAGCTAATAGAGATGGCGGGGAGGGAGGGGAGGGAGGAGGGGGAGAAGGGGATGCATCGTCTGGTATTCTACAGCCGTATGTGGACCACTATCTACAGGCTGAAAGGAGTGTCGAGGCTCTCATTAACATTAGGTGAGGGTTCTGGTCAACTAGATTGTAGGATTACAGTGAAACCTCTGAGTAAGGGGCACCTGGAGGACATCGTTACATTCAGAGGTGTCCCTTATTTGAATGTAGACCAAGTGTCTTTTATAGAGGAAGACCAGGTGTCCTTTATAGAGAGGTTTCATCTATATTTTGGTGGTTACCCTTTTGGAGGTTCCGCTTCATGCTATAGCCAACACAACAACTGGTTGAGATTGGTGTAGGGCACCTCTGAGAGAGGTACATACGTATGTATAGGTATGTATAGGTATGTATAGGTATGTATAGGTATGTATAGGTACCTACACTACCTCATTAGATCTGATGTGGAAAAAACCTTTGTGCCTACACGTTTTGTTTCTATCATAACAAGAGTAAATTGCTCCATGAAAAGTCCACCTACGCACACATTTAGCTTTACATAGGTAGTAGTACATTGGGAGAGGAGGACAAGTCAGTTGCATTTGGGAATGTAGAGGAATTCTTTGCGTTTTAGTGTATAATAGTGATGTGTGGAATACCCGGAAGTAGTGGGTGGTAGAGGAATTGACAGCTGTTGTAACTTCCTTTGTGGGGACTCTGGAATTTGGGTTGGAGTTGTTCTCATGAGCCCCACCCTAATTGGTCTCTTTCTCTCCACTTCTCCTCCCCCCCCTCCTTCCATTACTTGCAATTCAAAGCAGAGCTCATTGCATAAAGTAAAAGTATATTTCTACCCACCTTTCATATGTGTGTGCTGTTATGGATAAAGCTGTGTGAAAGTATGTATACACCACACCCTGTTCATCATGCAAATAATTGTGCTCCGACTCTTTAGTCCAAAGATTTTTGGCACATGCATAATAAGACAGGAATGTTTTGAGGGTTGTGTGTGAAATCTTGTGGCCAGTGACACTTTACGCCGCGAGGCAGGGAAACCACGAAAGTTTTATATCAGCAAAATTCTTGAACGGCTCCTGCTAATACAGAAAGGCGTATGGAGGACGCTTTGCTATTTTTTCAGAGCCAACTGGTAGAATTTTGTAGACAATTAATGACAGTTGTGCACTGATTCACTAAACTTTTTCTGTTGTTTATTTCCTGTTGCTATTGGTACATGCAGGAAGAGTTGGGACATGTATTTGTCTGTGGAGGGAACTCCTCTACCGCAGCAGCTGCCTCAGCTCTCTTCGCTGTCTCATAGCAGCCTTTGGAACGACTATTACACTACTCAGGACTAATAGCATGTGTTTTGTCGTCATTTCCGTTATGTGGGACGGGCGGAAGTTTTCCTGCGGAAGTCCACGCGCACGCGCTGCTGCACCTTTTCTCGCGTTTTCCGACCCCAGGTTTCAGTTTAGCCGTTCGTCGTTTTGTGTGCAGCACCAACTTAGATAGCAGCGTTGTGATGGCGGTCAGGGTGCGACTTTTTCTCTGTCTACTCTCCTTCCTACTTGTGACTCAAGCACGTAAGTTGGAGGACGGTCCGAACTTGTCATAAACACGTAGCTAAATAACTTGGTGTGTGGTTGTGCACCGTAAGAACACGTGGATCGCGTTGTGCGTTAGTGTACCAGCCCGGTGACTGTTTATGCGTTGGTGGTTGCATGAATATCTTTTCCCCTCATCGCTCCACTGAATATTGAATATATACTCGCGATTGTCGTCCTCTGATCTATCTATGGCTCTGGCTGTAGGCTAGCATTGTTGTGGAGAGCGCTTACAATACGTGAGCTTGTTCTGCTTGTGCCGCTAGATGTTCTAAACATTCTAGCTACTGAGATGTATTGTGAGCATGGAGATGTGCAATACTGTGTCGTGGGGAAAGGTAGCTAGTATGTGGACTGTAGCAGACATCATCCTGGGATGATTGATTTGGGGCTGTTATTAGTTTGTATTACTCTTGCTAGGGTGCACTTTGCCCAGAGTGTCTGATGTGGAGCTTATTTTAGCCCTACAACAGAAACTTGGCCCAGGATCAAACAGCCGCCTCTGCATAAATATATATAGACAGTGCGCAGTAGCAAAGCGAAAGGTTCACTCTCATACATTGCTAATGGAGCTTTGGGTGCAGTGCTCTAATGGTATGGAACTGCTCTTACAAGGACTCTCCGAATGAAGGACACTTATCTGTAAAGGACACGGTTTTGGTCGGTGCTGATACTGTCCCCTATATGAAGGACACACCTAAATCTATGTAGAGATGGTCCCAGTGTGTCATTCATACAGAAGTTCCACTGTATGAGAATCATTTAGCTGGTGTTATAATATATTATAGCCTACACTTGCCACCATTTTGTTTTTGCAAGGCAAGTAATTACTGTATCTTGTGTGTTAGTCTAAGAATGTAAGGTCAGGTGTGGGCCCTTTGGGAGCTTGGCAGTTTTTGTGGAGTTGACATGAGAGGCAGTTTCTATGGTGCCAAGTTTGTATGGGAGAGCTCCTGTGATATTGCACACATATCAACAATAGGCTGACCATGGAATGTTGTCCACCACATTAGGGAAGCCCTTGTACACCCTGGAATGTTGTACTGTGGGAAGAAGTATGTGTACATTAGCCATACTTGTACTACAAATGCATTACATGTAATTGCATTCTCTAACCACCTTATTTAGTAATCTTGGGTGTACCATAGTTAGCATGAGGGCAGAGGGTCAGGGATAGCTATTACTGGTATAATGTGGTGTCGGTAATTTGCAGGTAGTGTAGTGTGAATACTCGTGGTTTTCTCTAAGGATTTGCACTGACGATCTGCCTGTCTCTTTTACACCAAAAAGCATTACAGATAACGGACATGCCGGCACTGTGAAAGTTGTGCTTTATACAGAAAGTTTTGAGAGGCTGAGCATGTGGTTTGTGTGATTGTGTATGCCATAACCAGTCGTTCCTCGTTTGGAATAACTCACTGGCGAGTAAAATCAATACGGGAAACTTTGAAATTGCTTTCTATCTCAGATGAAAGAAGCCAATAATACATAAACAGAGTAAATTAGCGATTGAAATGCTGTCTATAGACTAAGGGATGTCCTGTACAAACCAGAGGAACAGGATCAGTGCTAATATTGACAGGAGTTTGTTCCTCTCATTTCCACATTTCCTCATTCTTGGTAGAGTGATGTGTGGTTGACACATCGTCCCCTCTTCCTCTTTTATCCACAAACCTTCAACTTACCTCAACAGTAAAGCCTGTGTCACTTCCTGAGTGACCACGCCTTGCATACCATATCATGTCACCACATGTTTATCTGAGCAGAGAGGGTTTAATTGAATCCAGACTACTGAATTTTAGCTCTGATTATGAAAGTGTTTGGGAGGGGAGTGATCTGCACAACCCTTGATTTTGTGGTTGCTTCTTGAGGATTATGTCCAGTGGTATACATGGATCGAAACTAGCTATAAAACTACAACATTACTGGTAGCCTATCTGTTGACAAGACTGAGTAACTATTCATATCCAAGTGTGTGTATTTCAGTGTTCACTGTTGTTTTGCTCTTCCCCATCATCACACATTATGACACCATACAAACATGGCAATACATACAGAGAGTCAAATGTGTCCGTTTGGAAGGCAACTTCGCCTGTGTTACAACCAGTGTCCTCTGGAGTGTGGGGTCGTGTCGACGCCCGACACCTGCCCCTCCTGCTCGGCTGGCTGTTTCTGTACCTCTGGTCTCTACGAGTTTGGGGACGTCTGTCTGCCTCAAGAGAGATGTCCTGACATTGACTTTGGTAGGTGACGGTGTGGGTTGGGTTATGGTGGGCGGAGCTACTACATAGGTAGCTACTAGGTTGTTTGAATTGCCTCCCCACGTTTCGTTGACCCCACCCACTTATCAACGGGTCTGGTAACTATGGACACATTTCTTTGTCCTAGATCTCGAAATCTCCAATCAGATTACAGAACGGGCAATCAACACCACGTGTCTCCGTAGCTCTCTGGACCCCTTGTAGGTGGGGTGGGGCATTACAAATAATAGGTGAACTTCTTGGATGATAATTATGTGACATCTTCCGGACCTGGTTTCACGTCAAAAGTTAGCAGACGTTTATTCTATCCCCTTGTGGGCCTTGGTACAAGACTGCCCCCCCCTCATTACTCCCTCTCTTCCTTCAATCTTATATCCATTTCTCTATATCTCTGTATCTCTATCCTCCAGGTAAAATACCTCTCGTGGACAAGTGCAGTGGCTACAGTAACTGTAGTGAGTGTATCTCCTCTGATCCAGACTGCCAGTGGTGTCCCTACGAACCTGTACGTATAATTATGATGTGGACCAGTATAATGCTTTAATACAATGGGTCTCACTTACTAAAGTATGTTAGGCGGGATTTTCTATTATAGGTGGTAACGGTATAAATGGAATTTTCAATGCTTTACATGGGATTTTGATTGAAGATTAATTAGTGTTTCCTTTACTGAGAGGTGTCCTTATTCAGAGGTTCAGGTGTAAGGTTCAACATTATATACTCTACTTGACTCTGTGTTCATTCAGTGTATGTATCATCATCCTCACATTGTATGCCTTACTCCTACACCATTATTTTATATATCTGACCTGTCACGTATGTACTGTACCATGTCATGGTCATACATTGTGTGGTGTAGGGAGAGACGTCAGTGATACGCAGCAGATGTAGACTGAGAAGTAAAAACCCACTGTGTCCAGTGGAAATACAGGACCCACAACCCAACATCACTGCATTGGAAGATGTACGTACAATGTCCTGTGTACTTCAAACTATAATACAGTGGGACCTCCTCTGATCCAGGCACGAAATAGAACAGAAAAAGGTGTCCATATTAGTGAGGTGTCCTTGTTTCACGTGATCATATTGTGTGGTGTATAGGGAGAGACGTCCCACGCAAGAACTTTTCCTTCGTATGGTAGGATAGAGAGATTTTCCTTGGTGTCCTTAGAAAGTTGTTCCACCTAATGTTTGCACCACTGCACTATGCTTGATACGACGGCAAAGTGAGGTAATGTAGAAAGGCACAAAGGAAACAAACAAGTCAACTACTCCTGTAACTCAGCGACCATTATAGAACTGTACTGTTGTCGACTACAGGAGGATTTTGGAGACACTGTCCAGAGAAGACCTCAGAAACTGAAGATTCAACTGAGAAGAGGTTTGAACTGAATACTGTATCCACCTCACCCAGTGTAGCTGCATTAACAACTTTGACGTAGGTATTATAAATTATTGTGGTCTTAGAGCCTGTGCCTGCCACCCTACATTACTTTGTAGATCAATAGGTAGAAATAAGTGCTCTGCCTAGAGAGTGGAGTGCCGTGGGTTAGAGTCTCACACAACTAGTGTAAAGTGGGTATATAGCTTTGCCCTCTCATTGAAACCATGGCCCTGTGTATTCATCATCAATTCCTTTCCATCATTTTCGTCATTGTTTGTTATCAAAAGTCACAAAAAGCCAGTAAAATCAATGCTGCCCATTTCGGAGAATTGAATTACTCTCTCAAGTGAAATAAGTAACAGTCACTGACTGCCCATATTGACATTACAGACCGACGTACAGACAAGAGTCAAAAATCCAAATGCCTGGCTCCTGCATACTACACACTCACATGTATTTCTTATTGTTGCCCACCATCTAGGTCAGCCAAAGAACTTCACACTGCAGTTCCGTGCAGCGGAAAACTTTCCTCTCGATGTCTACTTCCTACTGGACATGACCGGTTCATTCTCCCAGAGGTTTAGGACCACTGTCGCGCCTCTTGCTGCTGACCTGGGTAAGTATAAATGTATATACACCTCTTAGGGGAATAGTGGGACGGAATAAAGTGTTAAAGATTAACTGCGGATTCAAGAACTGTTCTTGGGGAGGCCTTACTGCAGTGAAACTAATCCCTAAGGACACCCTGTAATGAGGATACATTTCTAATGAGGACACATAGAAGTATGTATATTATACCTGACTAATAATATAGGCACCTTCTTCTCCCTTTGGTGTCTTCATTAGAGAGATTACACTCTACCACTGTTCAAATATTCTCTTTAGACAACTAACAACCTTGCTCTAGATCTAAGGAGCAACTTTGACAACCTTTCTTGTAGATTCCCCATATAAGCTACTAACACACACCTTTAGTTGACACAGTCCCAAGTACTTTTGGTTATGATTTTTCTCCTCACGTTTCGTACTGTACAGTGGCTGCACTGTCAAACATATCACAGGAGTATGCAGTGGCGTTTGGTGGCTTTGCAGACAAGCGAGCTATACCATACTCTCTTCCCAGCCAGGATCCAATGACCTACCAACAAAAGGAGTCTGCTACGAGTACAGAGTGAGTATTAGACTGAAGAGGTTTGTGTGCTCGAATCCCACTCAGGGGCAGCTCTAAGTAGTTGTCGTGGGTGTAGTTGCCTTGCCTTTACCTCGTGGCTTGTTGTTGATCATGCGAAACAACATGTTAGTGCCCTAAACCAACAACAGTGAAACCAAAAGCAGGGCCTCTGAATAAAGCACACCTCTCCATAAAAAACAATTGATTCAGTCCTTGCGTAATATATGTATACATTAGTACCTCCGCATCTCTTAGAAAAGTACACTGGCGTCCCTAAGTTGTCCCTTATTCAGAGGTTTCACTGTACTTCTCTCTCTTTCTCTATCTCTCATTTCTCTCTTTCTCTCCCCCTGCAGTACGTATATATGCACCCACAGAACCATCTCAAACCTGGCAGACTGCAATCCCACCATTAGCTTCAGACACACCACCAACTTCTCACAACTGGAGGGAGACCAACTCACTGTATGTTCGTCTTTCAGTGGAAAAAAGTATTGGGTCAAGTTGATAATAGATCAACAGCAGATATTGATGTGTATATGTTGGTAGAGTGCTGGCCTGCAGAGTGTCGTGGGTTCGAATCCCACCCAGGGCAGCTCTTCTTTTTTTCCCTGGAAAAAAAGAGCTGTCCTGGGTGTAGTTGACTTGTTTGCTTTGCCTTTGCCTTTCTACCTCACCTTGTTGTTGACACATTCATTTAAGAACTCAGCAACATGGTCGGCATTTTCAGAGGAGTCTTGGAATTTTACTTGTTGTTTCCAGTGTAATGGAGACTGCCTGTTACCGTCACATTGCAGGAAGTTCTGGAGAACATATCAATTCATCTGAATGTTGACGGTCTGGAGGGAGGGATGGATGGACTGGTACAAGTCCTCGCCTGCTCTGAGGTATATACGTTCTACCATAAATACAAATGCAAAGCAATAAGATACGTAAGCAGAACAACTTAAAAACTGTATGGTAAAAAGTGTGTTTTGTACTCCTCCATAATATGCTAATTGTTATACTGCAGCAAGTAGGGGGGAGAGAGCTAAGTATAAAAAAAAAGCATAGTAAAAAGTGTGGCTCCATATTACGCTAGTTACAATGCTGTTCTTCTGTTACTGTGCAGCAAGTAGGATGGAGAGAGCAGAGTCTTCGTATGTTGCTGTACATGAGCAACGCTGGCTTTCACTTGGCAGGAGACGGAAAGGTATGTTTATGCTGGGAACTTACATAGACATACACACGTGTATGTGTGTGTATGCATGTGTGGGCATATTATTGGCCCTTGTTGTTAGTGAAATATCAATGCATGTTTGTGTGGGTGTTTGTGGTCGGCGAGAAGGTATATAGTGTAGGTGGTACAAACCATTAGACGACTCCACTTAGTAAACAGTCTTTATCCCACTGTTTTTTTGTATGCACTATACATCACTTGTTTTTTGGCTATTATGCTTCCCAGGGGACACTTTGACCCCCCAAATTAATAGTAGGCGTGCTGTTATTTGTTGGTAATGGGGCTGATTGGCCCGGCCCCAGCACTGAATCTCTGGGGCTATAGCTCTGCATAATGTGTGGTAAACCCCTGCAGGTTGGAGCAATATTGGATCCTAACCCAGGGGAGTGTCTGCTGAGGACTGTGACTGAAGATGGAATGACTTTCAATGAGTACTCGGACGACACACGCTACGTGAGCTCCTCTATAATGTGCATGGCTCTAATATTACCATGATACCAGGGGCCCCTCTTGCATGATTGTGTCTCTGTGTGTATTGGTAGCTAGAGTCAGAGTGCATGTTCTTTTGTAACATGGTTGGATGGTCTAGATTGACGTTAGCACATTCTGATAGAGTTACCACTATTTAAACGTCTTGCATGTGAAGTCAGTTTTATGCGAAATATGGTGTCTATATTGATTGAAGTACATTAGCAGCGACCAAAAAAGTCCACAAATAAAATTTCCTCCTCCAAAATTTCCAGTTACGCAGTGTGTATTGTTTCCAATTCGACCAGTCAGATCAAACCTGCCCTACCCTAATCATACACACCGGTGTACACTTTTTGACAGTGCATTGAAATGGTGTTATTTTGCCGTCCACAGGACTATCCGTCAGTCTACCAACTGGGAGAGCTGGCCAGAACCTCTGAAACCAACATTGTCTTTGCTGTCACCAGCGAAGGTACCAATCCTAACGCCCTCAGGGATGTCTATCAGGTAACATATTATGTATATATATACACAGTTCTTTTATGTTGTACCAAACACAAATACACACTTCCTTTAGTACATAACTGTACATACACACTTCAACTTCAACACTATCACATACACACTTCAACTTCAACTCTATCAAACATAGTATCAAACATACATAACACACAACCTTTAGTATCACCCTCTTGTTTCCTTTTCTGTTGCACTGATGCCAAATGTTCCTTAGCAGCGTATAAAACCAGCTACACAGCATACAACTCCAGCATGTTGAAGAAAAGCTATTTAGGAGGGCCCTGGGTAGAGCTCTACGATGAATCTACAGTAGCATATCTCAGTCAGTGTGTGATGATGTAATGGTGATGTAATTGCAGGACCTGGCGGACGAGATCACACCGTTTGGTCGCGTGGTTGCCTTGGAGGCCAACTCCTCTAATCTCATCTCTGCCATCCAGGAGGCTTACAATGTGAGTGTATATATACTACTCTGTCTCCTCGCCTTACTATTCACTGAGATAAAAAGCTTTTGCAAACATTTTGAAAGGATTTATGATAGCAGGCCGTGTTTTCCAACCAATTATGTTGCGTGACTGCATTCTTCTGCTCCCCAGGATATCAGTCAGGAAGTGGTGCTGTCTCTACAACAGTTCTATCCGGGTTTGAACTTCACATTCACCCCTGGAGAAAACTGTAGCAGGTATATATACATATATGCACCAACTTCATGTGCATTCTGGCAATGCGTTTTTGGCAAGCGAAGCAAGCAGTGGGCATAAAACCAGACCTTTGAACCCTTAGCACTTGCCATAAACTGTATGCAAGTGTGCAATATGTGGTCCATGGGCTACAGGGCTGATGAGGGGAGGTGTACTAATGTGACTATTGGAAATACTGTCTCCTACACTGTCACCGTCAACCTCACCAGCTGTGAGAATGTTCCTGATGAAGCGTAAGTCAATCACCTCTTCCTCCTTTTCCTTCCCCTTAACCCTCATCCACTTCCTCCTTCTCCTCCTCCCCCTTATAACCCTCATCCACCTCTTCCTTCTCCTCCTCTTCCTCTGTGTGAATTTATTTTTATTTTGAAGCACCTCCTTAAATACTCCACAGTTTCCCTCATATTTCCCCTACGAATTTCGGTTTTTCGGCTACCAAGCAATTTTCCAAGGGAAGACTGTTATATCATTCTTCCCAACCCCCTTTATCATCCAAACATAATGCACATTATATGGTACACTTTGGCTATATATGGTTGTATGTCTCATTATTGAGTGTGTTTTGTGTGCAGTGTATTGACGTCTCCAGCATTTGGGAATGTGAGGTTGTTGATAGAGGCCCTCTGTGACTGTGACTGCAACCAGGAGATTGTGAGTTTTACACCGCCTTCAATAATGAGTATGGACCTACACATAAAAAAAACTATACTAGGAATGCGCACGCGCATATTTTGCCTCGCGCCTGCCAGCCAATGCGTAAACAGTCCGACTGATCATGAGGCCGCTCGTGCGCGCGCTCTACTGACTGCACGTGAAGCCAGACTTCCTACGAATCTGCGCACACGGCGGAAATTGACATTCCTAAGCGTGAATAATTGACATTCTTAAGTGTGACGAACACGTTACGTACGTATATCGTGAGAATACAACCCGGAGTAGTTGCCGCACGCTAGCGCGCTTGGCAGTTATGACATATCATAGCCATTAGCCTTTACATGTGTTCTTTATCTACAAAATTATTAGCACCGGTGGAAACAGGTATAGAGAGGTGTCCTTACTTCGAGAGTGTCCTTTGCAAGAGGTTCCACTGCATATTTATTCACATGTGCTTCAAGATAATATACAATATGCAGTGCCGAGCACATAGATGGTGACATGTGAACATGTTTTCATGTTGGGAACTGGAATGTGCTGCATCTAGTAGTGTAGGAATGTATGCACAAATGCAGGTACTGTTAGTTTATCAGTCAAGATGTTCTCTCCACTTCAGGTTAATAACTCTGAGCAAATGCGGAGGTGTGGGCAACCTGCAGTGTGGACAGTGCCAATGCCCTGATGGATGGTAAGTCTTTGCCTTACCTCTACTGTCCATGGTAACTTGTATACCACTGCTATTTGAAAGAGCTTTGCTATTATCTTTTTAATAGTTTCTCAACAGTACAAATATTGTGCGAGTAAAAAGTGTTGTATGTATCTCACTGTGCAGGTCGGGTGAAATGTGTGAGTGTGAAGTCCCTGAAGGAGAAGACCCACCTACCTGTGCCACGTAAGTAGTTACTGACCAGAGAGTCTATTTCTAATTGGCGAGATAAGTGAGTCATCTGAATGCACAAATTTTCAACAACAGGACTGTTCACTCATGCTAGCATCACGCCAGGCAACACGCCAGGCAACAACTAATATGTACTACATAAGGGCGCAGAGATGCATAAAATGTGTGTTGTTACTGCAGTGTGGATGGAGAGCCAGAGTGTACAGGACCCAGCAACGGATACTGTGACTGTGGTACCTGCAAATGCTTTGTACAACAGGAGCTACTGAGAGAGGTACATTGTACACTTCTAGACTTTGCAGTGGAACCTTTCTCTAAGAACACCTCTGAAACGAGGACACCTCTCTATTAAGAGCATTGCAGTAATAGGAATGCAGAGCCTGCCAGTTAATAACAGGCTAGTTACTAAGGGTATCAGCTCTCCACTCTGCAGCCCAGTCATGATTGACTCCATTGGTGGCCATTTTAAACTACCCCTGTAATGTGTGTTAGTGGAGACAAAATTCTTACTAATTTACAAATGGTTGTTAAATAGGAATGTAGTATATAAGGGCTAACTGTTACAAAAACAGCTTTTATTGGTCTCTAGTATTACAGTCACATTGCATATTGATGTATATGATTACACAGAAGAATTTCACGGAGCCCTATTTCGGTGGCAACTGTGAGTGTGACTACGAGTCATGTGGCGGGAACCTTACCAGTGACGGGAAACTGTGCTCAGGTGATTAGTGTAGCCCCTTCATTTACAGTTACCCCTGAAATGAGAGTGTAATGTACATATATGTATGTTATTGTATCTCCCTGTTAACCCCTGGACTGCTAGTAGTTTGAGGTTTGCCTTTGTGTTGTATTCGAACCCCTACCAGCAGAGTTGCCCTGGTAGCTCAGGTGCATATGATTCTTCAAAATTCACACAGAGGTAGCTCAGTTGGTAGAGCGCTCCCATAGAAAGCAGAGTGTCGTGGGTTCGAATCCCACCCAAGGCTGCTTTTGAAAAAGATCTGTCCTGGGTGTAGGTGACTTGTTTTCTTTGCATTGCCTTTCTATATACCTTGTTGTTGACAATAATAAGTCAGTAAGATTTTCCCTCTGTTGCAGGAAATGGGGAGTGTGTTTGCTCTGAAAGACGGTGCCGCTGCTTCACCGAACCAACGACCCAGATCACATATAGAGGAGATATTTGCGAGTGCGACCCCAGAATATGCTACAGCGAGGAACATGAAGATGTGAGCTCTCTACCAGTTTCACAGTGTTACAAATATTATGTGTGTATGGGTTTGAGTTGCACCCAGGGCAACTCTCTTTGTTGAGAAGTGTTGTATTAGTTGTAAATGCACAACTAATGATTATGCAACTGTTTCCTGCCTGAGGTGCGAATGGTCAGTATACTCTTTGAGTATCTGTCAGTCCAGGGTAGTGCTACAGTACATGATGCCTCCTCCTCCTAACCCATGTTCATAGCCTGTTCTTCTTATGGCTATGCACGAGTAACCAACAACATGACTCTAAACTTGGTCTTAAATGAAGTAACAGGTCTTTGACAAGAGACTAATAGCAGTGTACATGTGTACCACATGAGACTAATGCCAGTCAGTGTAGTGTATGTACCACATGATCCACATGACTAATGCCAGTACACTGTGTGGCCTCTTCCAGGTGTGTGTATACACGGGGAGTCTGTCTAACCTCCCCAATGCTGATACCAGGGCCTCCTGTGACCCCTGCAATGGCTGTCAGTGCAGGGCCGGAACCGTCCCCGGGCCCGATGGAACCTGCGATCCTGTGAGTGGGTTTGTTAGCTGTGCCAGTAGCTGGGGTTTATATGGATTTGAAATAATTATTTAGGAGAGTGTTTGGCTTGCATGTTTCCTTACACACCCATGCTAATCTTCCTTCTTCCCTCTCCTCATACCTCCCCCACCCCTTCCATAATGGATCCTTTCTTTAACACACGCAGCTCTCTCTCCCTCTCCCTCTCACCCCCTCCCCCTTTCTCTTCCTCTGTCTTCCTCTTTGTCCTTTCTTACTCTCCATCATTGTCTCCTTTCTTTAACTCTCTCTCCTCCCTCTCCCTCCCTCTCATCCTCCAGCTCTCTGTTTCTACTCTCTCCCTCTACTCTTTTATCTCGTCCTCAGCCGCCTCTCGCGTCTCTCACGTCCCAGCTCTCTCACTCCCTCTGCCGCTCCTCCTCTCCTGTCGCTCCCTCTCTCTCCTCCCTCTCCCTCCTCCCTCTCCCTCCTCCCTCTCTCCCTGCAGCAACCCGACTTGTGTCTGGTGAACGAGGAGTGTGCTCGCTGTGCCAAAGGCCTTCAGTCAGAGGGCACTGACTGCACCATGCCTCGAGGCCAAACATGCAACTCCGAACTCTTCGATGACGATGAAAAAAAATGTAAGTTAACACGTGTAACACTTTCCAGTGAAACGTAGTCTCCACAAAGATATACTTGGTTCTGTCCCATACTTAGTGAATTATATTTCCCTTCGAAATAAAGAACACCTTCGATGATGCAGGTCTCCCTCTATTAACTTTAAAAGATGGTCACAATTGATAGCAAATTTTGTATACACTATAATGCAGATATTACAGTATAATGTATAGGAACCCTAGATCGTAGTACTAATCTTGTCTGTCCTGACAGCTGATGCTCCGTGTACATTTGTTGATGATGAAAACTGTGTCCACACATTCTACGTCCTGCCATCTAAAATCCTCGTTGATGAAATGAGAGGTTCGTTTTGTACCGTTAATGTAGCTAAATACCTGCGAGAAAGCTGCAGTCTCATATTACTGCCCATTCAGCACCTCAAATGTGGAATACATAGTGATAATGTTGATCAGCCACAGTATAAGTAGCAGGCCGAAAATTTCGTGATAGATGTGTGACATAATGCTCCTTGAAATACGGTACTTTTGCCCTCTGTCCGACATACAGCATGTCCAGCCACTACTGATGAAGGTATTGGTAGCCAACTGGTGTGGATCATACCAGTCGCTGTCGTAGCTGCTCTACTACTACTGGGTGGTCTTATCCTTCTCCTTGTGCTCCTCCTCATCTGCATCAAGGTTTGTAATTATCTTAGCCCTAGATAGCAAGTAAGGTGTTTATTGTCCATTTACTTGTTTTGATTGGACCAAATGTGCGTGTCTGTGATAGCTTACCATAATGCAAAGTAATCAACTCCATAATCAGCAGAGAACCCACTATTAGGCACATGTAATACATACAACATGGGAAGGTGTTTGTGCGTGCGTACGTGTGTGTGTGTGTGTGGTTTGTGCGTACATGTGTGTGTGTGTGTGTGTGTGTGTTTGTGCGTACATGTGTGTGTGTGTGTGTGTGTGTGTGTATGTGATGTGATGTGTGTTCATCCCTGTTTGGCGTGTAATGATATGAAATGTATGGTTTTCACAGGATCGTCTGGAGTATTCTCAGTTCAAGCAGGATCTTGAAGACGCCAACTGGGATCAGGTGAGCCTAAACTCTCACACGTCATTACGTACTATGGTACAGTGGGACCTCTAGATAAAGAACATAGTAGTGATGTAGCCACACCCCTCACGTAAATGGAGAAATGTCCACTGTCAAGGTTCTCGACAGTAATTATCGCATTCATAGCTTACGTGGTGTAAAGGTGTCCTCATTTCAGGGTGTCATTAGATGTAATGCGTTGTGTCTATATTCCGCATTTAATTGCATGCAGGTAGAAGTGCTAAGTTATATTCACATTAGAGAGATAATCTGGGGTGTCCTTAGAGCGGGGTTCAACTGTATTAATCCTGTCAGTGATATATAAAGGTTTTTTCTCTCTGATCCCACAGCAAGAGAACCCAATGTACGTGTCGCCACACACGCAGTACAGCAATGTGACATACAGACCAAAGGCGGCCAAAACGGCTCAGAAAGAGTAGTGAGGTTCACGAGTCAGACTCTGTTCTTTATATATAGGAGATTCAAAAATCATCAACACTGACCTTTACCACCCTCTATACACTCACACTCTATAGTCTCTAAATAATCCTTTAGTCTATGTTGTATATAGTTTATACTGAACATGTATTGTGACATTAAACTCATGCTGACGTGTTGAGTTTTGTATCACATTCTGCACTTTTTCATCCATGGTCCAAGTGATGTTTTTTTAATTAATAATCAGAGTGGTTTCATAGCCTGTGATCCTGATGAAGTATTTGCTATCACGGATTCCAGGGGGGGGGATCTTTATGTCCAGCTAGGATATTACCACCTCTCCATACCAAGTCTCAACTATGGTATAATTATACAAACTCTCGTCTTGGCGTGAATATGGTGCACAAAAATGCATTGCGCATGCGCATAATGTTTACGCCACCCACACACTTACACTACGCATTATATACGCGGCGCGGGTGGAGTTGCATCTGGCTGTCGGCGCTGTCGGTTGGTCTCGGAGAACCCCCTTGCAGTCTAGCCAATCTCCCAGCTCGCCCCTGCATTTCCATTGCAGTACCAACAGTTTCCAATTTACAGTGAGATGTACGCTGCTCACCTGCCCGCCCCATCGCTACTGCGATCACTAGCAGACGCTCGGACGGCCCTGCTGCTGCTAATGCTATCGCTGCTGCCGTTTGCCGGTGTCTGCTCTACAGCGGCCGGTGAGTGAGAGTTTTGATGCCTGTTTATATAGCACTAACTCACGGCTGTGCTCGTACTAGATTGTAATGCTCATTTCATGCACACATGAGCTATATACAAGTCTAGCAATGATCCGCTCTACTCGACTCCTGCTGCACACGCCCCTTCAAAATGCTAGCTAGCTAGTTTTAGCTATACAAACATGGGCGTCGCAATAAGAGCAGCAATAAAAAGACACTGAGTGTATTACTGTACTACAGCTACATAAAAGCATGCATGGTGGCAAATACCAGGTGGATATGGCGTCTGCACTGGACCCCACACACTATATACACACTTGGCACCATCACACAACTAGTTTACAACTCCCTTCTCCCTCTAAAGCTCTACTCTAGCATGACAAACGCCTAACAGCCCAGTAGCATAAGTAAATGTGTGAGTACATGACCACGGCAATGATGTACATGAACTTCTCTCTCTCACGACTAATGTCTAATTGTGCCTGTCCTCCATTGCTCACTATATATATTCATACACTGGGATTTTCAGTGGGATACGTACAGTGATATCCTCACACGTCTGCTGTGTCTGGAGTGAGCTAAGACTCTTAGTATTTTGCCTCCACACATTCTGAGAGAGTAGTCCAGAGACTCTGGTGCATATAGTGTGACGCTATATTATATCAGTTACATGCGTAGGTGTAGCGCACTGTGTGTTATTATGGAGGGTGGGTGTGACACTCGATATGTATGCTAAATACTCGGAACATTAGTAACCATGTTTGATATGCATACACACCTTTAATGCTGCAACTAATAGGTTTTTGTTGTGAGTGTATAGTAATGCATTGCTGCATGACATGCGGCTTCTTCCACTGCCATGCAATGTAAGAGCATCTGTTTGTGAAATGAATCTCGCAGCACGTTACGTTGAATGTTTTGTGCAAAGGACGAGGTACTGTAATATTATGGAAGTTTGAATGTCAAAGGCACTGCAGTGCGTAATTATTGGCAGATGTGGAACCCCTAATGACCTCAGGCATTTCTCAGATGTTGGAATTTTTGTTACTGCATCAGTTAATATGTATTACTGTGGAACTCCTCTCTAAATAAATGAGGACACCTCTGTAATAAGGGCACCTTTTCTTTCCCCAACAACAGTTCTTGCATGCAACTAGCCGCTTGTATAACCTTTATTCTGCCCACTGGTTTCTGAATTATAAGGGTTTACATTACACATTGGCAATATCAGTAGGATGTGTACTTTAAAAGAGATTCTTAAAAGTCATGACTGATTTGCACCAGTGTCCCTGTCCAAATTGAATAATTTACAAACTGTATTGTGCTGTACTATGCGGGAAATATGACACTGTGTATAAATCATGTACACTACAACATGTACAGGTATCTGAAACTCCTCACATTGAACTTCACTTGCGTCACCCATGTATGTGTACACATGTTTGCTTGTAGTGTTACCATAGAGAGCCAGGGTTTAGTTGTCATCTTTGAAAGGATTAACAAGTTTAATACTCTTGTACTTGGAATTGTGAACCTCTTCAATAACCCACATGCATACCTACCAACCATCCCGGAATTTCCGTGAATATACCGGGAAATTGGGTTGCACCCTGGTATCCTGGAAAATTTTCGGACCGGACGCGCACGCGTTTGGCCTGCCCGTCGTGCGTATCGTGCGCGAGCACATCGTGACACTTGACCTCCATGAACTTTCAGCAGCAAAGACAGCTACAGAGCGAAGCTTTCATCAAGATCATCACTAACTCCATTCCTAATACTTTGTATTTTTTATGTGTGCTAGTGTACCATCACTTCTTGTACCAGCCAGTTTCTGTAAAGTATTGTAATCAAGGAAAATTGATAATAAACAAGGAAAATAAATAAAGGGCCCAAGGAAAAATATCCCTGTGTGTGTTGGTAGGTTTGCACGTGACCAGGAATAGCAGTCTGATTAAGGAAACAGGCAGGGTACATTTCTTGTATTGCTGGAAACATAGAAGGGCACTACATGTACTGTATGCAGCTGTGTCTAGAAGAGTTTTTCTCTATAAAACCCTGCCTGTGGTCTGTCTGTCTGTCTGTACAGTGGAACCTCCTAACAAGTTACACTGAGGGGGGCAACAGTTTCCTCCATTGTAGAGAGGTCATCCTTATCTCAGAGGCCAAATACATAATACACTTAAGTATTAGCATGGGGTTGAAACAAGTGTCCTTTGTGGAGAGGTCGTCCCTATCCCTTTATATCAGAGGTTCCACTGTAGTCTAGTACCCAGTCGCTCCGCCCACAAGGAAAGAAGGAGCCTCTGGTAGCAAAACCTGGTCCTAAAAACGTCATATCAAAACCACCGCTCGTCTATTATGTGATGCATACAAGGCCTCGCCTACCAAAGTCTAAAGATCATGGATCCACTGCGATGTTGGTTGGCTGTTCTGAAATCTGATTGGAGATCTCAATATCGAGACCTTGGACCTAAAACTGTGTGAATATGTATTAGTTACCAGACCCCTTTTTCTTGGGTGGCGTCTGAGCACGAGACTATATATGTAGTGAGATAACAAAAGTTTTACATTATTCTTGTCTTCTTCTCTCTGTTGCTATAGAGTCGGTGTGTTCATTTGGTCGTCTCCCGTTCTCCTGCTACACTGGGTGCCCTCCTATTAACTGTGACAGCAGCGTCGAGTCCTGCACGGGGGACTGTGTCTCTGGCTGCTTTTGTCCTCGTGATCTTTTCCAACTGGGATCACAGCTGTGTGTCGAAGAGCAACACTGCATAGACAGCAGTATGCACAGTATTAATAAACTTGTACGATACTCGGAAAGTTCCGGAACAAACTTTATTTGTATGGGTGTAGAAGTAATCTCTGGCATATCTCCATTAACACTTGTGTACTGTTTTAAGATGAAGCTAATATATAGAACTGAAATTTCTTGAGCCAAAAATGTCAAATCTTGTGATTAATAATACCTTCCGTATTAGTGCCATGTAATCTTATAGACTTGTGGGAGCTTTGTTCGACACTCCGTGTCTGTGGTTTTCAAAGTTCTGAAAATAAGTAGCGGTAAAGGATGTTGGGGAAAAGCACTGATTACTGGACTTTCAAACACGCCCTGTGTTATGTCATCAGGTGAAGTTGATGACATTCCAGCTGTGGACAAGTGCAGTGGATACAGTGATGACTGCAATGAGTGTATCTCCTCTGATCCAGACTGCCAGTGGTGTCCCTACGAACCTGTACGTTGTACTATACAACTCTTGCGGTAAACATACATTATGTCTCCAAGTCAATTCAACATCATAATACATACATACCTAGGCAGTGTAACTTGTATATCGATCAGTTGTACCTGTCATACCTCTTATTATGTTGTCATAAATGGTCTATATTAGTTGGAGACATTGTTGACAGTTACTGAGTGTATTGTTGTCTGTTTTGTTGGGGATGAACCACCCTTGTATATAGCAATTCTTGAAAACACCAGTAATTAGGAAGTTGACTTCCTGTAATATGATTGTTTATTGTCGGAATCTACTGAATTTTATTGTTCTATACACACTTCGTACCGAATTTTAAATTTCACGTGATTATGCCAAAACTGCGACCATCAGCATGTGAATGTGTAGCATATTTGTGATGCCGGTGTTGTATTTTCCACGCTTGGGTATAGTACTAACACCTGCTGCTGAGCTGCTGCTAGGAGCTGGCTCCCAACACATGCTGGTTTCTTAGTCTGTTTTTCAATGTTTCAGGATCACTAATGTTGCACAAACCGATATTTAGTTCTATCAACGCATGTGACGTACATATACTTTATGTAGGGAGAGAAGGCAGTGAAAGGCAGTCATTGTCGACAGAGAGGATTGAATCCAGTGTGCCCTGAGGAGATTATTGACCCCGCCCCTCTCGTTACAGTCATCAACGATGTACGTGTATAATATGTACATCATACAATCGTTGCTGTTAATATCCGACAATATTTTTTCGTTCTCTGGTAGTACATACATACAGTATTACCGCATATTCACCCAATTTAGTGTATGTTCACAATGTACACATGTACAGAAAGACTTTACAGACGACATTCAAATGAGACCTCAGAAACTGCGGCTAAAGCTGCGAGCAGGTCAGTGATGGCACCACTGTATGTACCATTGCCTAGTGCTAGAGCTGGGAGTAATACATGTAGTTTCATCTCTGTGGGCCGGGATCCAATAAAAAAGGAATCCTTATGTCATTGAGGCTGGCGAGAGTATGCGCAGAACAATTCTGGGAAATGAGATACGTACGGGTGCCCAGGGTCCTGGACAAAAGATGTTCTCCATTGATCCAGTGATACATGGTGCTTTCTCTCTGCAAATCATATCACATGCATGCCCCACATGGCCTGATAATTTCGACCAACTCAGTTACACACCAAAACTGTTGACGGTAATGTGTGCATAAAGGATAATGTATACAGGAGACATTGCTCTGGACTGACTTTTAGTTTGTGTGTGTGTGGTGTGCAGGGAAGCCTCAGCAGTTCACACTAAACTTCAGACCGTCGCGCAACTTTCCTCTCGATGTCTATTTCCTCCTGGACGTGACGGGCTCCTTCTCTCAGAGGTTTAGAGATACTGTCACACCCCTGGCCACTGAATTAGGTCTCTCTCTTTACCTTCTGACTGGGCCATCTGATTCCCTCACTCTCCCTTCCTCTCTCTATACTTCTACTACAGTCCTTGGGTCTCTCTCTCTCTCTCTATTCTACCCTAAATCCCTTCTCTGCCTCCCCTCCATCTCTTCGTTGGGCTTGGTTCACAATATGTCACATTGGCTTGTCGCGCCGTGCCGTGAGGTAGACTCCATTTCTATCTTCGCGGCAGGACGCAACGCGGCACGGTGCGACGGGGCAATGCGCCATATTGTGAACCTAGCCTTACTCTACTCCTGTCCTCCCACCCCCTCTTCTCTCTCTCTCTCTACTCTCCATCTTTCTGATCCTCTTTTCCAGCATTCAATATTGTTACTTACTTTACTTACTGTAAGTATGTTACAGTGAACAAGGGACACTATGGGGGGAACAGTTTTGTCCCTTGTAGAGAGGTCGTCCTTCTTATTTCAGAGGTCAAATAACACACTTGCATGGGGTTGAAACAACTGTCCTTTGTAAAGAGGTCGTCCCTATCTCGGAGGGTCCCTTATCGGAGGTTCAACTGTATTTTTTCTGCAGTCTCAGCTCTTCAGACTATATCTGAGAGATATGCAGTTGCATTTGGTGGGTTTGGCGACAAGAGGGCCATACCATATGCCCTTCCCAACCAAGACCCTCGAGCCTACATCACTAACATCAAGTATGTCATGTATTCTGATATGACGAGCTCCTGTAGATTTCTGTGGTGATATATACAAGAGTAATGCTCAGGGCTCGCATTTCAAGCTGCCTGAAAAACACTGTGTCTATACAGCAGAGTGCCTGGGTTGAGTCTCCAAAGCAGCTCCTTTATAAGTGTTACCTTACATGGTTTAACTATTTACACTTGCGTATATTATAGCTTTCGTACTCTCTAGTTTCTTTGGTAATCCTGAGCGATGTGCCAACCAACTGATAACCAACGTGGCTGACTGCAACCCAACCATCAGTTTCAGACACACGACCGCTCTCTCTCCCCTTACCACCGACCAGCTACAGGTGTTTGTATTCTCCCTCCCTCCCTCCCTTTCTCTTGTTCTCTTCCCTCTCCTTCTCTTCTTATCTCTTCTCTCTACAGTGGAATACATACCTCACTAGTGGGACAGAAGAAAGTGTCTGTCCCCTTTTCATGTACGTATCACTATGTATGGGTATTTTCTCCGCTGTAGCAAGTGCTGGCTAACATATCAATCCATCCAAATGTGGACTCACTCGAAGGAGGGATGGATGGTCTTGTGCAAGTCCTCACTTGCACTGATGTACGTACATGTGATGTACATGTGTGTTTAGCATAATACCTACGAAGTGTATTATAGTCCCAACCTATTAGTGTTTGTTCTTCCTGGATAATGTATGGCAAATGCAAGGGACAGCGAAATAAAGGCAAGAGAGGGATTGGTGAAGCAAGATTGGGATAGTTGCAGAAACAACAGTACATTACTATTCCATACTACAATGATAGTCAAAAGATTAAGGATAGTTGGCTTGTCTCTTCTTCCACTGGTGTGCATACAAAAAATGCAAATTCGTTTGTTGGCACCCTTATTAGTTAAGAGACGATGAAATAGAGGCGAAAGAGGGATTGGTGAAGCTAGATAGAAATAGTTGCAGAAAGATAGAGTACATTACTATTCCAAACTTTAATGATAGTAGAAATATTACGTGTAGTTGGTTTGTCTATTTTTCCACCAATGTACCTACAAAAAATGAAAAATCGTTGGCACCCTTATCAAAGTTTGGTTAAATAGAGATGAGAAAGGATTGATGAAGCTAGGCAGGAATAGGTGCGGGAAGATAGAGTACATTACTATTCCATATTCCATTAATAGTCAAAATATTATGGATGGTTGGCTTGTCTGTTCTTGTACTGATGTTCCTACAAAAAATGCAAAATCGTTGACACCCTTGTTAGAGGTTAGGGGGTGAAGTTGCAAAGAGACAGCGAAATAAAGGTGAGAAAGAGGTTCATAAAGGTAGATAGGGGTGGTTGCAGAAACACAGAGTACATTACTATTCCATACTCCAATGATAGTAGAAACATTAAGAATGGTTGGCTTGTCTCTTATTGTACCGGTGTACCAACACAAAATGCAAAATCGTTGGCACCCTTATTAGAGGTTTGGAGGTAGGAGACAGTGACAGCGAAATGGAGGTGAGAAAGGGATCGATGAATCTAGATAGGAATATGTGCAGAAATAAAGAGTACATTACTATTCCATACTACAATAATGTTAGGCATGGTTGGCTTGTCTTTTCTTCCATTCATGTGCGCAATATCGTTGACACCCTTTTTTAGGGGGGACAACGAAATCTGTGCAAGATAGGGATAGGTGCAGCGAGATAGAAGATGTTACCATTCCATACTCCAACTCTAGTCAAAGTATTAAGGATAGTTGGTTTGTCTCTTTTTCCACTCATGTGCCTACAACAAATGCAAAATCGTTGACACCCTTCTATTAGTTTGTAAGGTTGATTGGCAAAGGGACAGCGAAATAGACGTGAAAGAGGGATTGTTGCGGAAGTACAGAGTGTCTTACCATTGCATACACCAATGATCAACTTGTTATTGGCAGCACCCAATGGGCTTTGAATGACATTCATGCACATTGTCCAGTGTAACAACAGCGGCCTTCGGATGTATACATGAACAATTATTTTGTCACCTTACTAAATATACAGGTTAGACCAATCAAATTACTCGATTCAAATGAGCCATGTACTAATCTGTTGTATATTCTACCCACAGACAATAGGCTGGAGAAACCAGAGTCTGCGAATGCTGCTGTACATGAGCAACGCCAACTTTCACCTTGCCGGCGATGGAAAGGTATGTCCTACATATTACATGATATCCAGATTAGCAGGCTTGCATAAGTATTATTTAAAGGGGATGTGGCAGTATCTGAAGGCTAAATATTTAGAAATGCTACTAAAAAAACGGAACTCGATTGCATTCTTTCACTGTGCCCCTAATGGTTTGTTCTATCTTTAGTAACATTTCTAAATTTAGGCCTTATATACATACTGCCACATTCCCTTTAATGGGGGAGGTAACTGTAATTAAGGCTTGGATGAGTCCCCTAAACAGTGGTGATAAGAGCTGCCAACTGTACACTGTTTGTTGTGACCTTCACTCTCGTGTATTACTATGCTACGTATTTTTATAGGAGTATATAATATAGATAGACGTGAACAATGCATGTTCGTTCTTCCATATAATTGTA